>JABUQX010052504.1:30000-49855 GCA_015478945.1 Trachelipus rathkii | reverse complement strand
TTAAGGTCTTTATAACGAATAATAAATGCATTATTTTTTAAAGTGGGATTTAATTTTATTTTTTATTGACAGGGAGGGCAGATTTAATTTAATTTTTTCCATGTGACACAGTCCTGCATTATGTGAAGCAAACCATTCAAACCACCTGTATACTAAGAAGAAGATTCTTTGAAGACAATTGTAATCGTTTGTGTATTTTTTAATTTAACTGCTTTTAACATGGGTGAGTGTGAAAGAAGGTTGAGATATGACAATGATTGTAAGATTTTCTTTATATTTCACAACTTGGTGTCAAGAAAGCTATTATATGGTATCACAATAGCTAGAAGTTACTACCTTTCCACCACTACAAAGCACCTATATTCTGCACTTCACATAATAAGATCTCACCTACAGAATAAAATGAAAGTAGAGATAATAAAGGACATTTTTTTAATAAGAATAAAACTCTTATTAATAATCAATCATATAAGTAACAATTAGCTATGTGTATATAACATGTTAAACTGACCTATATATACGGTTCTGATGAATGGCCTATTATATAATACATATCATAACAGATTTAGACTCGGATACATAAGAAATTAAAGAGTCACAGTTGAGTGTTTTGAGTACTGACTCCACAGTGATGGGGAATGAGTAGAAAGTATCATGAGAGATTCCACATAAATCATATAAAATTTTATAAAAATTCTTCAGTAGTCTAAAGATGTCATCAATTATATAACAAAAGTCAACTTATTGTGTCCAAATTAAAATGTTTAAAGTTTGATTTACCAGGCAACAGTCTGCCAATTTTCATTTCTTGCCTAAAATCTGAGCTTTTTTTTATACAAAAATAATTAAGAGGAAGACCATAAAATATTGGGATGAAGCGATTGATGTTCTGATGAAACAAGTACCGTACAATAAAAAGGTAAGCAAATTGGGTTATCTTTTGTTTGTAAACTTCAATTGCATAAAAAGGCAGAAGATTTACTAATTATATAAGTTTACACTACTATTCAATGCAATATTTCATGAAGTTGGACAACTATTTATTAGAAAAATATGTTGGCTGGGAGGGAAGAGCATTATTAATCTGATAAGAATATTATAATCATCATTAACTATTTAATTTAATATTAATTAATTATTATTATCTTTATCTAATTATCTTATATTATATTTTAATTTGTTATTTATTTCCTATTATATATTATTATTAATCTAATTTTATATTTTTAAATTATATTAATTTTAATTAATTATTAATTATTTAATTCTTTAGATGTATAAACTATATATATATATAATGTAAAAGCAAATAAAATAAAAGGAAAAACGGATATCACTATCAAATTTTAATCTTCTGGTGGGAGACTATTATTTTTTTCATTTATGGGAAACTAGCAAATTTCTAGGTTGAATGAAAATAACAGGAACTTTAGAATTACTATTTTATACAAACCATCTCGACTTATAATATCTTAATGAAAATTCATTTATCAATAAATAATCTTTCTTTTTAAATAATAGTTATCCTCTCTAATTGACTTATGCTAATTACACACACATAAATTTTGTTAACACTCCGAGTAATTAGGATTGTATAGCTCATATTTACCATTATTTTCACGCTCTCTCCTTCTAATGCGGAATTAAGGGCGGAAAATGACTAGAAGTGGGTAGCCATCATGGCGTGTAGAGCATCCGCAAGGTGGCCTCAGGTCGGACTTTGATCTTTTGACAGGGTGTGGCCGCCGCGTAAATCAATTGACTTTTATGAATGTGATAGACATATAGTATGGTTTTATTATATAACTTAGGGTATTTTACTAAAGGCGTTTTGATATATCTGGTCTAAAGAACTTAATTCTTCAGGATATAACGAATGAGATGGAAATTTAACGATTTCACTATACTTCCTCATTTATGATTTGTCAAATTTCTTCGCAAATGGAATGTTACAATTTTATGCTAGACAGAAATACTGATTGGGAAATATTTAAAATCTTTCATTACTCACAATTACCGTAAGATTATGCTCTTTTTCTGAGTTTTCCTTTTTCATTAGCTATGAGTATTCATATTCTTATGTACTTGTGTTCATATAAAATGAAATTATCGTTATAAAAATAAATGTTTTTTTTTATATGTTTTCAATTTTTTCAAACCACTATTTTATCTTCGAAAATATTATTATAATTATGTTTTTTTATCCACAATAAGCAAACTGGTGAAGATACAATATATATATAAAAAATATAACATTAAATTGAGAAATATTATTCTCTATTATTATTCTTGTTGTGATCAGTATATCACTTCACCTTATCGAAGATAAGTGAATCTATAATGTTTCAATAACTTATCGGTTGTTTATATAAAATATTAATTAATATATAATTATAATTATATTTAAATATTATTAATATATATAATATATATTATAAGTTATTATTATATATATATAGTAAGTAATAAAAAATAGAAAAATGGTACTATAAAAAAAAGACTCTTCCTCTAAGGCTCATATCTTTATTTTTTGATTTATAACGACAATAGTGAGGTATTTAAGGAAGATTTACAGAGAGACACATAGACTTAGGCTAAGCATAAAGAAAAATTACGATGAAAAAAAAAGAATAAAAGAAAAAAAAATAGCTTTATATTTGAATTCTTAGTGACAGATGTAATTGAGTAAGTATGACTCACTTCTAATGTACGTAGGAGATTTACAGTATATTTAATTATTCTCCTCTCCATGTTAGTATAGAGTTCTTATACTATCAGTATTTAAGTCGTCATACTTAATATATATTTTGTTATGTATGAAGTAGATATACATTTTATGGTTTTGAGCAAAAATACAGAAAATGCTCGAAATACCAATTATTAAAGAAACTACGTAACATGTGACCATATGAACAGTTATAATTAATATTTCTAATGGCAGATAATATATATATTATATATATATATATATAATCATATTATATTAATATATATTAATAATAACTCTTAAGACACTTTAAAATAATCCTAATTATTAGCCTTTATAGGCTTAGGTCTGTGCTATAAAATGTAAACAAACCTCAAACTGAAGAATGTTCAACTTGAGGATAGAAAATGACTCAAGAACGTACATGACTACTCAGGAACGTACATGGCACAAAATATCATAATTTATAACGTCACTTTAATGATATAATTAATTAAAAATACACTTTTAAAATTTTATTATTAAAAATAAATTGAGTGTATTAAGATAAGTTTATTTTCCAATATTTATTCAGAATTAGTTTAATCAAATTTAGATAACATATTAAACTTTCATAAATAATCATATAAAGTAATTAGAAAGTTAAAATTACGAAAATACTGAAATTAGCCACACTGATGTGAACTTAACAAACTGCAAAGATACTTTAGACTTATTTATATTTTTACAATTTATTATATATATATCTTCCAAAATGGGTTGGGTCACATCAGCAACTACGAATACCCAAGGGAAATTCAGATACGGACCTATCTATTAATTCCATTGTTGTTATTAAACTATATTATGACTAATTATTAAAAATTTAATATATATACAAACCACTTAGTCCCAATATATTTTTACAATAAATACTTTGAAGCACAAATGTTTAGAAATATTAATTATATATAATTAATAATTTATTTGGAAAAAACAAATTCCTCTTAATTGAAGCACCAAATATCTATACCTCAGATTTGTACAGTCTCGTATTTTTTTTCTTTTAATTTTTATTGTATTTATTATTTTTTTTTTTATTTTTTTTGCTAAGTAGGGTATGTATGCCGACAGGGATAGTGAACTTGTATTCTTATAGTTTTATGCTAAATCATACACGTAAGCATCTTAAAATTTTAAATATGAAATATACCTAAGATATTCTATTTATATATATATATAATGTAGTTTATAAATATTAAATTGAGCTCTATATATGATTTGAAATCTTAATTTAATAATTAATATAATTGAGAAAAGAAATTTTCACCAATAAATATAATTTCTAAATATATTATTATTATATTTTTTCAAATATATATTTTTATAGTATTGAACAGGCAATTTGAATTCTACACTTGGAGAACACTATTATACGCTATATACTATAACTACCTTATTCAGGCTCACTATATTAGCTAGATAATGGATCGATGTATTGACCGTAAATTAGATACATAACCTTATTAATACAATACCTTATAACATTATGTAGAAAGAACAATTGACATTTAATTAACTTATAGAAAAATTTTAATTTATATATGTTCGTACTTATTGCATAAGATTTATGCGCGAGCAAATTTAGCAATAAGTCGAAATGCATAAACTTAAATGATATACAATAAACCCGTCTCATGTTGATTATAACTCGTTCAGTTAGAAATAAAAAGTCAGATTAAATTAACTATATAGAATCAGAAGAATTAATTATTTACACTTAAGATATTATCATCTCAGAAAATCCTCCGTCAAGAGAGATTAAATATTTCAAGGAAAGGGCTTGAGCGACCTTGAATTTTCGATCACTATAAAATTTTCGATGAAATTGCAGAAGAATACAGAGCTAAATTGTGGTAAAACGCCGCTGTGAAAAAGAGGCTGTGATACCAATTCGCGCTACGAAGAGAGAGTATTCATCACAGAAGGGACTTTTCGTTTTATACCTTTCATTGCAATAATTTTACTTATGTTGATCATAACAACATATCATTTCAAATATGGGATTCTAAATTACTTCATCCTCTTAAATTAATATATACGGTGTGGCTTCATTGGCTCATATAATGAAGTCCAACTACAACTTTAATTGACAGATGTACGTTCATCCTAATATATATTTTTGTAAGAACTATATATATATTTACGCCTGAGTAGAAGAACACCCAGAACTTCAATCTACGCCTTCTAAAAATACAAACAAAAAAATATTAGAAGAAAAATGAATAAAATTTCTGGTTTACCACAGAGATATACTCCTCAGTCCTTTATAATGGGATTTTTCAGGATCTCAGTATATCTTATTATACTTTAGAAGGATTGGCCTACTTCAAGCATATGAACATTGTTAATTCGAATTTCAATTCATTTTATTTTAATAACAAATGTATATTTGACTATAGTACGTTGTAAATTTTCTTATGTTCCAGAACTAATTATGCAGTATCTTGAGAGAATATATATGCGAAAGTAAATTATTTTTTAAAGAACACACTTCCTTTTAAACGGTATCCGTTGATTTCAAATATTACAAATATTCATTTCCAAAAAGGTTTCTGGATGTCATGGAGATCGCCTTCGAAGACACTACACCTCCTTGAGATTCTCATACTCATATCTGAGCGTCTGGATATCTCCTATGTCGATATGGGATGGTCTCTTAGTGACCAGTGCTTTACTATATAATGTATGGTATTCATGAAATTTTATCAAATATTAAAAGGAACTCAATTTCAAACAGACTACTATACGCCCGAGAGGAGGTGTAACGGGAGCGGGTACTCACTTTAGGGGTATAGGAGCTGGTGGCTGGTGTGCATCATTGTTTATATCGATTTCGGACTCGAGTCTGAGACGAGGGATTAGATTCAGGAGCTCTCAGTGTGAAATGACACATCCTCGGCGACTGTCACAACACACCGAACCTCTAAATGGTATTAATGCCAAAGGGGGCCGGATTGCCTGGAGTTTCCGACGATCTCTCGAGACGAGCATGAGACAAGAGGTGTTCTGATTACGACTCTGTATACCATATGCCTACCTTTTGAAGTAATGAAGAAGATCTTTTTCAGAATTAAACAGAAGTTGCGATATTCTGTAAAATTCAGGCGAGAGCTTCTTTTTTGAAAAATTTCTCTCATACATATAACATCACGCGCTGGAGCGGAAGAGGTTGACAATATTATGATCCTATCTTCACTTGACGTGTTTAACCTCTTGCACACGGAGCCGAGAGGATAGCAAAGACACTACATGATCTATACGATTGTGCGGTTATCTCCTTGATTAGTATTGCTTGAAGAGAGCGACCGACAAAAAAAATAATACACAAATATATACTAAAACTACTGATTTTTCACTTTTTTGATTTTTTAAAGGAATTTAAACAATATCGTTTGCGAGACATAGTAGTGTAGAATAATAGCATATGTTCGACAGTATATCTCTATACTAGACACTATGAGTCTACACAATCAAAATAATGACACTAAGTGAATTACATTGTTGTATATATTGTATAGACACAGATTACAGTAAGTTATGATTTGTGAGAGATAATATATCGAGATATACCACATGGAGACGCTAATCATATATAGAAAATCGTCAGGAGAGATGAGTCCACTATTAAATTCTGTATATATATATTTTCATTCAAGCTGAATTTCTTTTATTTTCAGAATATGCGGAATTTATTTGGATATCTAATGGACATAAGGAAAACTATACGGATGTAGAAATTACAAGTTAATAGGCACATAAATCAATGATATATAATTGTCCAAAAACTCTTAGGGTGGTGAGTTCGCAAGATAGATGTATGGCGACGATGTTCTCATGATTTTAGATCATGTGAATTACGTTTGTAATAGACTGAGAGCTTATTGTCTTGACGAGAGTAACTAATATATTCTAGCTATATAACATGATATATTATTATAATTAGTAATGATAAAGTATAAATATATATCCCATATCCATTGTCTGATAAAAAGATTGATGTATTGCTAGTTATTGAGCTATATAGTCACTAAGTCACTTTAGTTACAATTTACCCTTCAGTAGACAACTTGTTGTTAATATAATTAGTATGTATGTGTGCATTAGGTTAAATATACCATACAGAGATAGTTGATAATCTATACATTTGTAATACCAAGGTTAATATTCTATAATATCTTGTTATAATTAATATTCTAATCACACAATATATTATTCTCACTTACGTGTTTAGAGTTGGAAGTACTAATAAGTAGCATACTTTTTATATTCACGTATGGACTCAAACTTGTTGTATTAAGATTATTTTATCTCACACAATTACAGAGATAGATGTATACAGAAGAATCTCCGAAAAATATAATGTCACAGGGAGTTAAATCACCACGGCGCGATAAAAAAATTTAAGACATTATGTAACGTACGAATTATGCGATAGAGTAACTAGGAGTAGGTATAACATAAATATATCTGAGGTCTAAAGTATATGAATTACTCACTTCCGTCAGTTTAGAGAGAGAGGATTCATAATTGAACAATAGAGAATAGAAAAGTAAATATTATTATTAAGAGATTTATATAATATAGATATTATGTCCACTTAATGATTATACTACTCTTCTCTCTCTACATGTAATACACACTATACTGTTGTCAGAGATGTAGATAGTAATATTTTTGAATTCATGATAAGAGCACAGTGGACTTCGATTCATACATGAGAGGGTTCTGCTAAGAAGTTTGTCTTTCGAGAAGGCGTAGAGACCGATCCTAGGCATTAAAGGGCACAGTATATGTGTGACAGACCATTGAGCTCATGTATAGAATAGCTACTACTTCTAGAAGGACATATAGTATATATATATGGTATATCAATACGAACTACCACTCGAGTTAAAGACCATTGTTGTGTTTCATCCAGTATAAATGTATAGATCAGAGAAAAGTAACGAATTTTTAATAGCCATCCAAAGAAGTTAAACCGGTCGCCAACACTAATGTGAAATATGTGTAATAAAGTACGAGTGTGAGATTTAGGAGTCTGAATTTTATAGTATAATATTTTATCATGTAATTCTGTATACATATTGAGTTATGTTATTATAACTTGTGTATATTATTTATATTCTTGCGAGGGCTAAATACATAATGTATGAATTGATATGGAGATTGCACAGTTTGCATGCTAAATACGTGCGTTCCAGACATATCTCACAGATATACAGACCCATATAGAGACGGAGTATCATTCTCAATGTCGGTGCTCGTGAAGCAATAGTAGGAAGCGAGAGTTCTAGGACTCTATCATATATGCGGACACTACTCTAGCGACGCGACTGAGATGAGGGCTGAGAATATATATACATGTCTGAGGTAGCTCATCACAGCCCGGGTTCGTTTTATTTCCCAGTACGCGTTATTATACACTAATTAGGCTAATCTATCTGATACGTTCTTACTAAGTTTACGCCGTAATAGATATATTTCCATATATGTCGGGAGGTAGGAGACATATATATAATCACAAGATTCGGCATTAAGTCACTTATTCATCATATCGCAGATACTTGTCGTAACTAAACAATTGAGCTAGTGATTCATGAGCCTTATAGAGGGGAAAGATTTTGATTACCGGGAATAGTAAAAGTATGGAAAGATTCTCACTTGAATACAATAGTACTAAGGGGTATAATAAATCATAAGATAGATGACTAGAATTCCAATTTTCATAATCACAATGATAATTCATATAATACAGCTATCAACTTTTTGCGGAATGCTTTATATCCCTAATTATATATTTATATGATACATAATATATATATATATATATATAATATATATATATATATATATATATAATAATATAGACATGGTATGTACAGTTGTTACATGGAATCACACTAATTTTAAATAATACTCGCATAAACATAAAGTGAGTCCTCTACTGACTACTATATATTTCATACTTAATATGTTCACAAATATTCCGACTGAAGTTATGGATAGAGATATTATCTCAAAAGCTAGAAGTTATGTCACTGACAGATAAGCTTATGAACCTGATTTCAAAACTCGGCTGAGTTCGATTGATAATACTTACAATATATAAAATAATCTAAGGTGGAAGCTTTATATAATTAGATACTATCTATCTGCCGATATAAAAGGTCATATCAGTTGGACAAACCTCTTAATATATATCTAAGGATTTGATTATCGGATAGGCAGAGGATAAATATTAAATTATATAGATAGAGATTGGTCTAGTAAGTGTCAATTTATTGTAAAATACTTCACTATACCGAGAGCTCGTCACTAATTTACGCATACAACTCAATTAAGTACGCCTCATTTCATATAACTGATCAACACTTCAACAGTTATGGGATGAATTTATATCTAATTAGACATCTATATAGTTTATATAAGCCATCAAACTCCTTGCGTTCATAGGAGCTGTAATCATCTCTCACGCCCCCCATTGACTACCGCTCATAGCATCAAGATCTATAAGAACAATCCACTACTTTTGCCGGCGCCGTTTCCACACGAAATCAACTGATCAAAAGGTGGTGATAAGAGGCTAACATTTTAAATTATGGACTCAACGCTTCTCTAAAAAATGCTGTAAACCTAATTGAGAGTAATATGGAGCGAAAAACAATAACGGGATCTAAAAACATCCTATACCGTAATTCTATAGTAACCTCCATAAGAATGCAGCTAATTCATACCACTCGTGTATGGATATAACTAAGGAGCAAGATTTGAAATTTAGTGCTTGTGTCAACCTTATTCGCTTAATACAATAGATGGATATATATATAATAACGGATTTTTTGGAGCAGCATAATGTACTAACTCAACAGTTTATTTTATCTCATTATATATATTTAACTATATATATATATATATCATATATGGAGCCAGCATATTCTAGCCTCCATAATATACATGGTCTATACATGACGCTGCACCCTCATTCATAATTATCGTATCACTTGTTCACGTACTAGCACATACCTGAGCTTTGCTAATTAGTATGTATTATGGAAGTATTTATTAAGCAAAATATTACAAAGTTATAAATATTAAAAAGAGAATTCACCTGGACATTAATAGTAGCAGAAATTACTATGCCTATTATTGGAAGGATTTTCTTACATTTGTCCTAATTGACTGTGGACAAAGAACACTGCAAGATACTTATACTACCTTCTAGCTCCGTTGAAAATAACCTCTGAGGAGGTACCATCTCTTCACCTCAACTGCAAGGTTAAAATACAGATATAACTTCACTCTTACAAGATTTCCCGTCCTTAATTTCACCTATAGACACCAACAATCTAGTAATTAAAGATAATGGACCAAAACACAACATAGAAACTAGTGATTCAACCCCAGTTTTTGCCAGAGATCTCAGATTACCTGACGACAAGTTAAAAGCGGCAAAAGCCAAATTTGACATTCTTCTAAAAAGTGGAATAATTTGGCCAAGTAAATATGCATGGGCGTCTCCTTACCTCGTGCCTAAGAAAACACCTGGAACATGGAGATCTTGTGGGGATTTCAGAGCCCTTAACAGCATGACAAAACAGGATAGACATCCCATTCCACACATTCAGAGCCTATCTCAACGCCTGCATAACTCTACCATATTCTCCAAGTTTGACCTTCAAAAGGCATATCACCAAATCCCCATTCGACCAGAAGATATAGAGAAAACAGCAGTCATCACTCCGTTTGGTCTCTTCGAATTTTTATCTATGCCTTTTGGTCTAAAGAATGTGGGAGCTACATTTCAAAGAGTAATGGACCCTCCATCTTCAAAGACCTTCCCTTCGTGTTTACCTATCTAGACGATTGTCTCAATTTTTCTACGTCCAAAACTGAACATGAAAATTATCTGAAACTAGTTTTAAAACTTCTTCAGGAAAATGGTTTTAAAATCTCTTTAGAAAAATGTGAATTTAACCAATCTTCACTCAATTTTCTCGGCTACACCGTGTTTTCAGAATGCATATGTCCTCCCAACGAAAAGAAAGAATCCATCTCAAGCTTTCCTCTACCGTGTGATTCAGCATCTCTACGAAGATACCTTGGATTGTTAGGATACTACAGAAGATTATGAATAATTTTGCCAAAATCGTCTTCCCATTATCTGAAAAAGCCAAGTTTCATCTCAAAGATAAACCTCTTGAATGGACTCCAGAAGAAGTGACAGCTTTTCAAGATACTAAGAAAGCTCTTCAAAATGCCCCAACACTCCCTTTCTCTTTACCTAATATCTCACATTTACAACTGGTAACTGACAGCAGTCAGACTTAAATCGGAACAGCATTACATCAGATGTTGATGGTCAACCTGTTTCCATTGACTTCTACAGCATGAATTTAATCAGATCCCCAAAGAAGATATTCTGGCTTTGACAGAGAACTTTTGCAGCATATTATGCTGTCCTCCATTTTAAACACATGTTAGAGGAAGAGTCTCACCCTTTGCACAGATCACAAACCTCTTGTTTCCGCTTCTACTCCAAAACTCCTGCAAAAAGTTGATCGTCAACAGCGACATCTTTCAGTACTAACAGAATATATTTCTACAGCAAGTTATACCAGAGGAGCAGACAACATGGTGGCCGACACTTTTTCCCGGATTCATTCGGTATCAGTTGACGCTGTCAATTTGCCTACAATAGCTCTCCTTAAAGAAAAAGATGAAGAAATCAATTCTTATCATGGTCGTCTTCCTAATTACCCCCTGCAGGACAACCTCAAGATATGTGCGGGATACCGTCTATCCTATTCTTTTCCAGACATTTCTTCCGAAGCCAGCTCGCCTCAAATATTTAATACGTTGCATCAAAATGTCCTATTCTGGTACAAAGGTACTTTACGACTGATCAAGAAAAGATATTTTGGCCTGTATGGCTCGTGATATTAGGCTCTTTTTTGTACGCACGATGTGAGCAGTGGCCAGCTGTCTAAAGTTCCATGTAACACAAACCAACGGTCACTCATTAGAATTCCTTCTTCAAAGAATTCGAAACAGTTTTGCAATTAGATATAGGGGTCCTTTTTCACCTCAGCATTTTGTGGATCTTCTTCTTCTCCAGTTTTTCGCTATCTACTTACCTGCATCGACCGAAACACAAAATGGGCTGAGCCTTCCCAATTACAACACTACAGCAAAGTCTGTTGCCTATGCTTATGCAGTGGATATTCAGATTCGGTGTTCCTCTCTATGTGATTTTTGACCGAGGTCCCCAATTCGAAAGCGAGTTCTCATGAGTTGTCACATATGATGGTTTTCCATCGTCTTCGCACAACCTCGTACCACCCACTAAACAATATTCCCAGATAGAGAGGTTTCACCGATCCTCAAGACTGCTTGATGGCACGTAACAGAAAAACTGGCTTCTGTCTTTACCCATCACTCTACTTGGTCTAAGATGCATTCCAAACGATTCGGTTATTCCGACCTTTGAAGCAGTAACTTGGAAAAACCTCCACTTTGGTCCTATGCGACACTTCCTTCAAATCTTCTCCTAACAACAACAAGATGGATTCTTTTATGAAGAAATCTTATCCTTTTTAACTATATTAACTTTAGAGACCTTCCTACTTTTAACTCCTTCAACAATTCTTCATATATTCCGAAGGCACTCAAGACCTGTTCTCATGTTCCTAAGGACTGATAGGATCAGAAAACCTTTAGAAGCTCCCTATAGTGGTCCTTTCAAAGTCCTTCAACGAATGCCACATTGTTTCAAGATAGAACTTAGGAATGGTCAAACTACAGTAGTCTCAATTTAAAACCTGCTTTTATGATGTCCCTGATGATCCTGATGTCCTGATGATCCTGATGTCTCTGGTGTCCCTGATGTCCTACTGTCTCTGGTTTCCCTGATGATCCCGATGTCCCTGATGCATCCTGAGGTCCCCTGATGCTCTGATGTCCCGATGAATCTCTGATGATCTGATGTCCGATGATCTAATGGTCCTTCGTTAGGTGGATCCTGAGGGCCTCTGATTGGACGCTGAACTTGATCCGTGTACAAGGTAGGAACTGACTCCTTCAAGGCGGCGACAATCCGATGTTGCAACCGATCGTCACCTGGACGTCTAGTCAAGTGGATTCGCGTGCGTCGAGCAGAGTTCATCGTGAGATTCTATCTCCAAGAGACCGCAGCTTACATAGAACAGAACCACTCCGCCGTAGTGACGTACTCGCCTAGGGAAGAAACGCCACTCAGGTATGGCTGCGCACCTTCATTGAGGATTACATAAAATACTAATAATAAAATAATAATGAGAAACATTCATCTCAGCGCTAATTACGACAGCCGCGACAAAGGATGAGAGTCAACGATGCCCCTTTTAGTGATTTATAATAGTATATAGAGGGAGCAAAGAAAAATCAGGAAGTAAATAAGAAACTACGAGTCCTACTGATCGTGCCGATCTCTAGGATGGATATCCCATGGCGACCTTTGCTTAGAGAGTGTACAGTAGCGATCTACAGCACCGAGGTGTGCCTACTTCACTACTAATGTAAAGTCATCCAGTGTCATCTGGAGTGGAGGATCAATAAAGTATGATAGTAGTAACGTGTTGCAGAGTAGTATCTCCGCTAATTCCCAATAATAAAGCATAAAGCGAGATTGATTTACCAAAGAGCTAAATCTGAGGAGACTAAACAGCTGTAAAGCTTAGGACAATAATTTCCCTAGGAATAAGTTCTATCTGAAACTTTGGGATGGGAAGTCTAATTAATATCTGACAAGGTATTTTGTCAATTAAGTGCACAGACTATGATGAGACCTTTATCTAAGGGATTTTTAACTAGATATTCAGTCTCGAGATTCCCATTAATAGAATAGAAAATCATTGAACGAAATTATGTCTTTGAGTATCACGTTCCGGATTAGTATATCTAGAAGAATTGTTGACGGAGGAAACGTAGATAGAGTTCATCTCAATAACAGATTTCAATTCAATTCTTATCTAATGTAGAGACGAGCAGTAATAATTATTTCTTTTTTCTAAAAAAAGGAACTTCTAGATTTTTAAGTCAATGTATTAGTTTGGATTACGTGTTTACAAAGTAAAAGAGCTGACTCCATCTTGTGTCTTAATATTTATGAAGGGAAATGTGAAAGCCAAGACGCCATCTACCGACAGCTTCTGCAGATGTTTTCATCTACCTTATAATTCCAGCGAAAAATCCATTTATATAAGAGAAAAGTTTACTAGGACCCAGATAATCTATGTGTATATTTAAAACATGAATTATTGATTAAGAAAATCATAAGTAAGAAGTGATAGGTTAAAAATAGACCAGAGAGAGACACGTTTTATCATTTCGTGGGTCATCATAAAGGAGTGAGGCATGTAATATTAAGTAATGGAGGCTTTGTTCATTTAGAAGCATGTTGACTTATGTATAGAATATACATTCTTCTTTCTCATTTAATACATGTGGTTGATAAGATCTTGGTTCGTTATAACATTATAGTGAGTTCTGGAATTCCTGAAGCTTGTTGTGCTTTACTTGAAGAGACGTATTGATTAAAAAATTCATCATGGTAACTAAAATCTCACTTTGCGTAAGCGGCATTTGCGTACAACATAGTCGAGACTATTTTGATCGGAGGAACTGTATCAGAAAAAAGCGAGAATAACATAACAGTTATGCAGACGCGTGACCGAAAAGCGCGAGAACAGATCATGGGATATACAGCTCACTGCAAAGAAAACCGTTAGTGACCTACAGCCTTTCGGTCTCTGCGTACGTTCTCTGTAAAATTCGGGAAGGAGTTGGACTGCTATTCAAAGTCTCGACCTGGACTCCTAGCCTGTCCTCTCTCTGTAGCCTACATCAGGGAGGTACGGAAACTTTCCGCCGGGTTAAGGATCCAAAGGTAACCCTTGTGGGGATGAATCTTCAAGAAGAGTTTATCTCTGGTAGAGATCGATTGCCACAATGAAGTCTGGCTGAACACATGGGTGATGAGTGACTTCAGACGCATGGACGACCCCTCACATCAGACTAGAATGTAATTGTCTTCGAATCTTGAAGAGGCACAGTTTTCTCTAATGGAGTGACCCGAGGGAGCTTGATAAGATGGTATGTGTTGAACCAGCTAATGGAGAAGCATGAAGTACAGCTGAGTTCGCGTGAGAGCTCGCATAGATGGCGGTACACAGATCGACTACTAGATATATCATTACAGAGACGATACAAGGACCAAAAATAATCTATCCTTTTGTCTTATCAGATTGTTCACAGTACCTTTTGTACCGAGGGATTGGCGCAGAGACGAAACATCCTAGCTGATCTCCGTTGTCTAGACGCCATTACTAATATCTGTTGAAGGTCAGAGCTCGGCTCATCGGAGAAATGGCTGGAGAGAAAGTAAGTCAAGAGCGTTCGCACCATATCTTGAGGTTGTCCTGCCGAGGGATATAATTATGAAGACGATCATGATAGGTCTTGATTTCTGTCATCTTTTTCTTGAAGGCGAGCTATGCTGACGAGAGTCCAAAGTCACTGCACTCCAGCGTCAATCCGATACACCGTATCAATTCGCGGATAACAGCCTGTTACGGCCCACCGCAAATCTATAATTCGCGACGATGTCGATCCCTGCTGATCCTAGTAAGTGGACTGAGAGAACATTAGACTGACTCATTGCTTCGTGACTCATACAGAGACTAGAGAGTCAGCTGTGACCGATCTCCGTCGTCTTATATATGTTGTGCAGATTATGTTGGAGTAGAAAAGCGGAACACAGAATAATATCAAGAGGGAGGTTGTGAAAGGGTGACGACTCGTACACTCTAACGTTGTTTGAGAAGAGAGGAGAGGGCTCGTGAGAAGCAGAATTATTATTCGATGTGGGGGATCTGAATACTATACTACTGTATGAATAAGTTCACCAGAGAGCTGACGAATCCATCCTACTAATTACTATTACATGGTTGATTGCTAGCTTACGTTGAGTTATGAGTGACCTGTTACGTATTTACGAAGTTTATATAAATGGTGTATATGAATACTAATTAAGGCAGAATGATCGGGTATACGTAGTATTGGTAGTAGTAATTTGATGATAGACTTATCCCTTAGTCATTGACTAATAGTCATGTCAATATCTTTGGTATCCTATTCTAAGTAAGTTTATTAACTCTACTCATAGGATGTACACTATTTACTGCTTTATTTATCAAGAAATATGGTATAGATAGACGATTTTGATACATAATATTATAGGATAAATCTTGTAAGTATACTAAAAACCTAAAAGGTGAATTTATTTCTACAATAATTTGATAGATGTGCTTGGTCACTTAGTAGAAGCTTCCCGCATAAAAGAATTACAAATCGTTATAAAGATGATAAATAAGCACGCTTTCTTATTCTTAATAATTTATTATGCAATTATGAGAGGCGGGAGAAAGTTTATAACTGATACATTTTAGACAGTGCATGGAAAATTAACGATTGATATCGTAGGAAAAATTGCTTTGTGCACGTCTAAGGTTGTCTCGCCTCATAATTCTACAGACTTAATTTAATGTACTCTAAATTCTATAGCGTATCATCAAATGTCTCAATCTGAACTATCTCCTGCGGGAGTTCCAATAATTATTGATTTTCAGATGATTCTATGTAATGTCCCGTAGTAGGTGAGTTTAATTTTGTTCTAAACACTAGTGCTAACGCCAAATCGTCTAACACCTGGGTAACCGGCCACGGGCGAGCAAATTCACGTAGGGTGTTGCATCAGAGAATCAAGCACGAGAGGTAATAGCAGATATGCAGCAGTACGCGGCTTTCGAAAGTGGGGAGATTTACTGCAAGTCACGCAACAATTAACGATCTTAAGAGCATCTCAAGCCGAGAGTGTGGCAGAAGACATATAGAAGCACCGCACTCGACAGAAGCACTGGAGTTAACAACTCAGCAGAAGTGCTCTCAGATGCTGGTCGATTCTTCTATATATCTTTCATGTAAATTCCATATAAAATCTCAATCAAGAGATCTATCTTATGATTAGGAGATTTATGTATATGGTTAGTATATATAATACTCATTTATGTTCTTAAATTTTAATAGAGTAATTTAAATATAGTAAGAAGACATACTGATACTTCCAGACATTAGATGACAAGAGCTACATTCATTATATGGACAAAAGTCTAATTTTAGTTATTAGAGTGATTAGTTGTTTCAGACTTGTTTGATAAGGGCTTAGGGCTTCTACTATATATTTTATATGGAGCAAGTCCTACCTGTATTCTACGACCTTTTGATTCTAAAGTTATAATTTGTGTACTGTTTGAACTTATATAGCAATCTAGAACTACATTTAAAAATATAATACTAGAAATCATCTCGATAAAAAAATTGTTTTGAAGTTTATTTCATTTCAACTATAAAATAGGACTAGATCCATAAGTATTACTCGTAGTTCTTAGCTTATGACGCGAGGTATATTTTTTGAGACTTTTTCTGTACGCCAATGGTAGGGTACGGTCATATCTTTTTGTTTCGGGAGTTTGTATCCTTAACTTGGTTGTTGGTTTTGTGTTTCGTTTTATTAGTCGTCATAAAATTGCGTTTTATAGCTTTGAAATTTGACGGATCATAAAGTACTATTTTAGGGTGATGGTTTCAAGATAAAATTTTTAATAGCTAAATAGAAAACTACGTTGATACAAAAATAAGTGTCAAGATTAATTTAGTGGCGATGGGAGAAGAGCTGGCTTGATATAAGTTTTTATCACTTTCAGTAAGTAGTAGATGTTTCGAGTCACTCTGCAAATGCGACGCGCTAGAAGTAAAGGTAGTTTTCTTATTTGTTTGTCGATGGACCCTTTTTCTTACGTGGAGAGGCAAGGATAAGGAAAATTAATCACGTAAAAAATATAAGTAGTACGCCAATTGTGAGAGAAAATAGTATTAATTATCCCTACCAATGGAACATAGAGATAATGGATTTTATATGTTGTAATTTAAGTCGTGTGTATATTATATAATAGTATAGGGAGTATTCGTACTATTTTCTTTATATATTATTAGGTAGTCTGTTAGTTTAAGTATTACTATATTTATATATAATTGGAGTAGATAGTACCTATTGAGTGGATATGTATTGAGTATAGTGAGGTATTAGTAGTTGTTAAGGTAGATGAAACAGTCGCTGAAGAATGAGGGGCTCGAGCCGACGGGTAGCAGCTAGGGGGTCAGCGATTCCTTCCATAACCCGTTGGGGAGCCGGGCGGAGCGTACACTTTACCTCGCTATCACGCCACGATATACAAAGGAGCGGGGGATTTTTCGTTTCAAGACATTGTCTAAGTTTAACTTAGACTGTCGTCGATGTTATAGGGAGGTTTGATGCGTATCGTATAATTATTATAAGGTCAGGTTTATAGTATTCATAGGTAGTGATTTTGGAATACTATTTTTCACTAGAGTAGTTTTTGTAGGTTATATATTATTAATGGGGCATTTACTTAGTAGTGTATGTTTTGGTAGTAGGTATAGGACTAGTATGGTAGTTATGTATTGGGGGGGAGTAGTACTTATTAGCCGTGCTGGGACCGCATGGAGGGTGTCAAAAAAATAGGAAGTTTCTGACGCACAACACTTTCGAGACACCCCATCTAGAATTTTTCCAAACATACACAGTGTGCGCTAAGAAGTATTCAGCAAAGATTAGGCGAAAAGAAACTAGGCGGCGCATGACTGGCATGATGATGTTGTCTTGTTCATCTAATACCTGTATATTCGTAATAGAGTGGTTATTCGTGTCGATACACAACACATCTAAATAGTTTGTGCTGTTTTGTGTGAGTTTGCATAGTAGATACAGAGTTTGTGCAGAGATCAGCCATAGTGTATGCGTGTTGACTTCTTGAGCACCCTGATAATCGCAAGTGTATTGCGAATCCTACAATAATTTTTGCAAAAATATCTACTTGCTCCTGTCTGAGGTCCATCATCTGCTTTACATTTATCGTATTTTGCGCACCATTTGAGGACTTTGGTAATGATAAGTTACTTCATCCATAGTATCCTCTTTTAAGGCTTCTTTCGCGTCGTATATAGCTATAACAATCGTGATCTCACGCGAGCCTCGTTCAGCCCTGTAGATGCAGTCGTATTCTTTCTCTTCTGAGAAGTCCTCAAGTTTTGCGATGTGAGAACATTATCTACCATTTAGAACGCGTTAATGGGCACGAGAACAAGTAAATGTTTTTTATTGGAAAAAAGTCCAAAGAGATCGCTTTGGATTTCGTGGTTAAGTGTGAAGATGTAATTGAGGGAGGGTGGTCTGGCTTTTGCTTAATTGATTCGTTCCACGGTGGAGCCCTTGTGGGAGTGGAAGTACTGTTGTTAGTTTCTTTGATGGCGATTTTTCCTCAGAAAGCATCAGTGTTCGATAGTTGGGTTCTTATTCAGAGCTCTACGGTCTTTATTTTTGCGTTGTTAACTGAGAAGTTTTTATCACAGTAAGATATATGGCATTATGGCAGCTGTCTTTCGATGGTGTAAGGTACACAATGATTGTGCAAATTTTGCATCGCAAAGCTGAATTTGCTGATTTCCTCGTGAATCATCCTGTATACAAGTAAGGTCTTTTAATGATGCATCAGGCCTTGAAAGTGAGCGTCTGTCTGCAAGAAGCGATGGAACGGAATCGGGCAGGCTGTTAGACATAAGAGCAAACACGAGAATTATCGCTATCCATTTATCTTTGATACGTACTTATTCCGGATTTGTTGCCGTATTTTAAATTGTCTAACGGAAAGAAAAATTTTTTAATGGCAATAGAAGATTTTTTGACATTTGTGTACTAGAATTATATTTAACACTAATATCATTATGAAAGACATTTTTATCTGTTGAGTCACAAATTCTATATTGATTTATTTGTATTTTAAATGCTCTACAATTTCTCTATAATCTTCTCGAACTTAGTTGGTTTTTCCTTAAGCAGTTCTTCTAAAGAGAAATTCTAGGAGATAAGTCTGCCGTGGATTCTCGTTGATCATTTTTTTTTCCTTTAATCCTAGTTCAATTCAGCTTATCCTG
>JABUQX010052504.1:0-25000 GCA_015478945.1 Trachelipus rathkii | reverse complement strand
TCTCCATTAGTTGTGTGATCTTAATTTTCGATAATCTTATGCTATGTATATATATACCGTATATATTATATATCTATTATATTTATCTTATTTAAAAATATCTCATTACCATATCTCACGTTTGGGATCTGTCATTAATTGTAATTCTCTTACTGAGCTAGTTTTTAAAATATAATTTTTCGATAACCAAATTTTTGATACACGTTACCAAATTCCCTATACACTTTCGCTTCATGACCTTTTCAGTTTCTACCCCAGAGATTATATATTAATTATCTATTCATTTATTTATTATTATTATTATTACTTTCATTCTTTCTCTCTCTAAATTATTATTATTATTTATTTATTATTAATTTTATTTAAATTATTATTCTTTATATATATATATGACATTTAATAATTTTTTCAATTTAATTATCATTGGTAACTACTTTTTATTATGGATATATTATTATAGGCATTCACTTCAATTTGAGTTTAGGGATACCACACTATGATAGAGTTTTCTCATCTGACATTTTTAAAAATTTTTTTACAATTTTTTTTATCCATATTTTCCGTTCCTTGACAAACACACTATGTAATATGCAGGGTGTAAACTGCTGCGATTCCAATACTTTTAATTATTAGGTGGTTGTTGGCGCACATATCTGTGAGAATACTTTTTTTTTTCTAAATCTCGCAGGCTGAATTTTTCATATAATCTCGATATATTGGTAAAACTCTTTTTTGTATCAACTGAGAAAGTATTCGTTTAGCGCAAATCCGAATAACCAACAATTGTAATAAAACTTTTGATTCGGTCCTGCGGCTTTTAATCTCATCTATTATACAATATTTTCTGAACAATTATTATTTATAAGCCAAATATATAAGTATAACCGAAAAGATTTAGTGATCTCTAACGCAGTGGAAATTGAAGCAGTTATGACATTAGGAAAATTGTTCTCTTTCATTAATGTTTTCAAATATTTCCATGATATATGCATAGCAATTATTTTTTTTTTTCACATTTAATATAAATATATCATACAATAATATCTCTTAGACATCGGAACATTATCGTACAATGAAATGGATGAATTGATTTATACTGGCTATAATTTTGCTAAACGAAGGAAACGGTAACTGCTAATAAGTTACAGAGTTAGAAGTTGTATTAAAATTGAATGGTAGCGAGTTAGATGTTGTATTAATAATATGGAGCCCAATAATTGGATTGTCTGAGTTGGAGAACTTCTTGTGCTTTAAATACTCGTTTTATAAAATGCTATGAACCATATATAACGTGGTTTTGTGTGGTCTTTTCGATAACGCGGGAGGACACTCTAATATAGTGTCGTTCAGAGTAGTGGATAAGGTTTGAGACTATAATCAAATATGCCATAGTGGAACTTATTTCCTGAAGTAAGGTTAGTCCCCACAGCGGAAGAGATTGAAGAGTTTTCTTTTGAGAATGGGCAATGTTTGGTGTCGAGATTTTTGCATGTATAATTGATTATTTTATGGCCTGACTGTCTTGAGTATTGTTTTGTCTGGTCCAACATTGTATTTAATGGGTCCAATGTGTTTGTATCAAGTATTTGAGTATCAATGGACCAGGTAGTTATTTTTCTTCTTTCTTCGGAATGTGAGGCTAGATATGCGAATTATGAGATCTGATGTATATTGTATGGGTGTATTCGCTTGGCATAGGAAAATTTGTTTAAGCTCCAGTATATATTAAATCGCAGTTCACAATGGATATTTAAGTGTATTGATAGGAATGTGGGACAGAGAATTTTGCTTATCCGTTTGTGAATGGGTAGTTGAGTGATATGGGACGGTAGCCCTGTTTTAATTAATTCTTTTTGGTCTTTTGTTTTTTTGTTATTATGTATTTTCTAGTTACAAATTTGGATTTGTTGAATAAAACACGTATGAAGCTGGTCATTTACTGTTGTAAAGCTATATGCAAGAATTTCTTTTAGCTTGAGCGTCATATTACTTAGTTATATAGTATAGATATAAAAATATATCCAAGTGCATATGCGTTTTAATGTTAATGATGGTCTTGAAATGTGAGATCTTTATGCTATAATTGTGTGAATGAATGTCATAGTGTATCTATATGATACGTTATAATCTAAAACGGTTAAACACTAAAGATCTGATTATTAGTGATTTTTGTTAGGGGTTGAGTTCTAAAACGCATCATGAGAGGTGACCTCGCACCAAGTAGACCTGTTGCGCTCATTATGTTGAGGGAACGTTACTGTTTGCCAGATAGCGAGTAGGTTGGCTAGAATTATAGGTATTTCTTTTCTGTTTTTGGGTATATTAGTATTCTATTGTTGCTACATATCTGGTCGGCATAATGTAAGCTTGAGTCAGAGGCGATATATGAAGGAAAATATGATTTTATAGATACAGTCTCATTCGGTCAAGCTTGGGTTAAGTATGATAATCTTATAGTATTGGCTCGAGAGATAATAGCTTATGTGTAAATTGACCGATACTCTGAGAGCTACGTGATGAATAAACATTAATCAATTCGGAGTAGCATGAATACTGCTCAATATAATTAACTATACAATGAGAAAGGTTGTAAAATATCGGTGATAGGATGCTCTCCTGGGGGTTAAATAATACAAGTGTATTTACATAATTATGTTCTTTGTGATGAGATATAAAATACAGATGTGATATTAGGATGGTAACTTCTTGCTATGGCTGATTTGTTGTAGTCTTAGATAGAACTTTAGCTTTAGAAACTCATTATGATGTTTAGCTATTGATATAATATTTACATTCAGAGGTGTGAACAGTTTGCGTTCGCCACTATATCATTTATACCGTTATACAAAATTATGAGCGTTATTACCGACCTTCAGATTGACTTGAGTATCGAATGCTCAGAATGGCTTGAGCTAAGTGAGTGAGGTGCGTATCTAGATAGTAAGCTAGTCAAGATTGTATGACAGACTCCGTGCTTTAGTCTATAAAAGTGCTGCTTGAAGATTCTTGCTTAACTCTAATTTTTTGTTAATATATGTTTTTAGTTTTCTTTTCATTAGGTTTTCTTCTATATTTTTTTGCTTCTTATTAATTGTTTAGATGATGTTAAACACTCTTAGAAATTTGTCTTTCTTGAGATAAGCATGCCTCTGAGCTTAGCCGGGTTGGTATTAAATACGTTTTTGCGTTTTAGGCATGTAGCAGTGTTGTCGAACGTATTTGTTCGAGTCGAGCATTGAAGAAATTCCGACTCATTGTTTGTTATTATTATTTCTTCTTCTGATGAGATAATGACGCTGCTTTAGTAATTGAATACTGAATGATGTTAGCAGTATATGTCTTGTGGAAGGAGGAGATGGATCTTAGGAACGTGAGGAGTGAGTTTATGTATTGCAGTTACTAATAATTATTGTAACGTTTAGCTATTTAGGTTCATTATTGTTGTCAGCGTGTAGCAAATCGATTGACACAGGGGTTGATTAGAGTGTTCTATACACTATGGCAACCATCTGCATTATTGATTGAGTTTATCGTTCGTCAATTCAGCAGTAGCCGCAGTATATATTGACGATGGAAGTTGAGTGATATGTCTGATCGCTGACTTTGTATAAGTATATTAAGGATTTTTGTTATGTGGATACTTCCTAGAGGTGATGGCGATCTTTCTTTTGATCTGCTTTATTTTTTATAGTCTTTTGATTATATTATCTGTCTATTCGCTTGGTTTGTGAGTTTGACTAATTTTTGAAAGTGGGACATAAGAATATCGCATTGGTTTTTGATGTGGATATTTTAGTGATTTTTATTTGCAGATTGCGTCATGGGTTTGGGTGGTTGTGTTTGAGAAGTCTGAACCTTTTGCAGGGTACGATATACTCTTGCGGGGTTTATTCTGTGACCTAGTGAATGGGTGAATTGTTGCGTTTCTTTTTGTGTGGTAGTAATTAAGTTTTTTTTCTTCTTCTTGTTAAGATCTTTGATGTGGTGTCAGTTGTTTATTTTCGCTAAGTTTATTTCGTTTTTTGATGAGGGTGTCAACCACTGGAGAAATATTGGGATTAGATTGTTTACGGTGACTGAAGAGGCTAAGTTTTTAGAAACCTTCTGTATTATATTACTAAAATGTTCGACTGTCTTAGTAAGGGAAATAAAATCCGCAATTTGAAAAGAATCAAGGATTTGTTCTGCAAATAGTCTGTACATGGTACCACTTTACTTTTTTATAGCTATATAATATATATATATAATATTAATTATATATATATATAGTATAAATATATATTAAGATATATCATAATGTTATTAAATATATTATTAAATTATTTTTTTATATATATATATAATTATATATGACGCTTAAAAAGAAATGATCTGGTTATGAAAGCTGTATATCCGGTATCCGGGTTTTGAAAATAGTCGGATATCCGGTTACCCGGCAAATTAGTTATCCGGTCCATTCCTTATATATATATATATATAATATATATATATATATATATATATATATATATATATATATATATATATATAATAACCTCCGATAGTAAAAGGACAGAGGCTTATATAGTTACACCAGAGTGAGGTAAACATCTGTTCGTTAAACCAGAATAATGACCGACATCACCCGATGCACGTCGCTTGAAAGTGTGAAAGTCATGGAAAGTAGAGAAAATAAAGAAAGAAGATAATGTTCCAGACTACACCATTAGAGTACAGATAAGAATGAGCATAGCAGTTAAGTCAGATGTCAGAGCTGGATAGAGAATCAATGAGACTATGTGGAAAGACAAGTCATACTAGTTCTCCTCATAGGAGGTGGTATACGGCTAGAGAGTTCTCCTCAATAGAGGTGGTATACGACTAGAGAGCTCTTCTCAATGGAGGTTTTATACTACTAGAAAGTTCTCTTCAAAGGAGGTGGTATATGACTAGAGAGTTCTTCTCAATGGAGGTGGTATACGACTAGAAAGTTCTCTTCAAAGGAGGTGGTATACGACTAGAGAGTTCTCCTCAATGGAGGTGGTATACGACTAGAGAGTTCTCCTCAATGGGGGTGGTATATGACTAGAGAGTTCTCCTCAATGGAGGTGGTATACAATGAGAGTTCTCAATGGAGGTGGTATACGACTAGAGGACTAGAGAGTTCTTCTCAATGGAGGTGGTATGCGACTAGAGAGTTCAGTATATCAGCTTTGGTGTAAGAAGGGTAATAATGTAAGAGTTCGACGTCTTGAGAGAGTTAGTGAGAGAGAGCATCAGAGAAGACAAATCGGAAAGCCCTAGACTCTAACTCTTACCCCACCCCAGATATCATATGTATACTCCGTACCCCGTACAAGGGTGAACAATATTCCTTATGTAAGCAAGCTACTGGGTAGTATTTCGAGGAACGAGAGTTTCTTTCACGGGCAAAGATTATGCGGGCAATCCGAATTACTCCAGACCACCTCACCATCCATCGCTACCCCAAGCACCTCTTATTATTTTTTAATTTCTATAAGCCTCTTTAAATTCTGGTCTTTCTCTATATTTTATAAAAAATAATTTAAATAATACCATTTTTTTATTGCGTGAAGTCATTTACACATGAAAAAAGAAAATAATAATGCACAATACTGATAAAGGATCAGAATGAAGGTTTGTGTTGTGTACTTTCGATATGAGATACAGATTTGTATGAAAATGTACGTTGTGTGGATAGAAGTACTTAAACTTTTGACAGAAGAAGATCATGTTTTTTGCCCAAGTTTAGATTCTTCAGAATAAGGGTATTCATAAATGTAGTATCACTGAAGGGGGAGTGGGAATGCAGGATAGGAAAGTGATTGGTTTCTGTGAAAAAATTAAGATATAATATATATATAATAGATATATATGATAAATAGTAATATTATATGTTAATATATAATAAATATAAGTAATATAGTATATATATAATTATTAGTAAGTATATTATATAATTATAAGGTATAATATTTATTATATATTTATTAAATAATATATTAATAAATTATTATAATATATATATATTATAATATTTATATTATAATAATATATAAATATATTATAATATTATTAATATATATATATATTTATATTATAATATATATTAATATTAATATATATTATATATATAATATATCTATATATATATATATCATTTAATATATATATATATTATATATATCATATATATAAATATATAATTTTATATATATATTATATAATCTTTATATAATATTTTGTTATGAGATATTTAAGATATAAATATTTAATATAATATAAATATATATATTATATTCAATGAAATATATTATATATATATAATATATATATATATTAATATATATAATATATATATATCTATCATTATATATATATATAATATATATATATAATATATATATATATATATATATGTATATATATTATTATAAAATATATATATATATATATGACTATATATTATATATAAGTATAAGGCAACATGCAAGGTTGATTTTTATAAGGACGCAATTCGCGCTTTGCTGTTAACGCGACAAAAATTAACTTCAGATAAGCGAGCAAATTTTGCGTTTTGTGCTCGTATAAAAAACGTTGTTAAATCGCAAAATGCAAAAAGCGCACATTTTTCGAATTCCGCAATCGCAAAAGCGCACAGTTTTATTACCCTAAGGCCGCAAATTGGTTGACTTTCAACTTTTAGCGCTTATGCTCCACCTCTGTGATTAGACATATTAAGCTATTATATATATATATTATATATAAATACTATTATAATATTATATATATATTATATATATATATATTATATGTTATATATATTAATAAAGTAAAATATCATATATTCTATATATATATATATTATATTATATAATATATAATATATATAGTATATATATATATATACTATATATATTATATATATATATTATATATATATATATATATATATATATATATATAATCTATAATATTTATTATATATATATATATATATATATATATATATATATATATTATATATATTATATAATAATATATATATATATATTAATATATATATATAGTATATATATTATATATATAATTTTATAGTTGGCTGACCACCGGATTTTGGGCCCCCGCACCCGCATTAGAGTTATTTGCACACCACGCATCGCACTGCATCTAGAGTAAGCACTCAGCCACTCACCGCACCTTCAGATTATTTTTGTCACGCCCGATTCGGCACTAGAATAAGCACACCACGCACGATCCTTAAAATTATTTTTGTCACCTGCACCGCCACCTGAACCGCACCGACTCTATGTTGATGCGCCATTGGCTTTTTCGTCAGCCGGCACTCTTATAATTTAAAAATCAAACCGTACCGTCACTGAAATTATGTGCTGCACCGCCGCACCTTACCGCATCAAAATAAGCGAACCACGCCCGCACACCGGGCTTACGCACGCCGGGACGCGGAGTCGCTAACACTATAGCTGCCTACCTTAAAGCAGACATAAAGGTATCGTCAATAATATATACACGAGAAAAGCATACGGCTACAGGTTGGTCTAACTACCACATATAAAACATCAACTGAAGCACGTTGGAAAAATTCTACTCAAAACTTTCCCAGCCACGGAACCCACATAGTCAGCTAAAGTGGATTTTGTGACGCAATTCTATACCCCTCTGCTTCCCAATTCTCCAATTTTCACCTCTCATATCTCATGCGTAATGATTTAGAAGGAAAAACAAAAATTGCTCTAGCGTTGGTATGTTTTGACCTCAGTATCTTGAGCAAGGTTAAATGGGTTTTTATAAATTGATCTGGTTCAGCCCCACGTTTCATTTGGCTGCTTCGGAGTTCCATACCGAATTTAAAAACATCCGCGATGGTCACTCTTTTCAATATGTCAACTTTCTTATTTTCATTATACAATTTAGAACGCAGATCACGCCGTTATCAGTCAATGTTACTGTAATGTAGGCTCTTGAGATGTTTTTGCTTGAACCTCTCAGGATGGAAATAATTTACTCTTCCGTTCGTTATATGTGTTTTCTAAATAGTGGCTTTTTTATAGGTATGTGTTTTATATTGACTAGTATTTGGAACGAACTCATGTTTGGCCTCTATCCTAATGTTCATTTAAGTTCATGCCTTCTTCCCGATTCGAAATATTTCGTAAGGTTGGCAGTTTTTGGGATTCGTGTTTAATATTCTATATTTTGAAAACATATCTGTGATTTTTTTTCGAAAAGTCTTTCGTTTCCTTTATTTTTAATCCATTCAGTTTTATAATATATCTTTAAATATCTCGAGGACCCAAAAGACTTTGTGCAAAGCGATGAAATTTCTTACGTCAGGTTTCTTTAAAGCTTTAAATTGATTTGGTCGGCCCACGTTTATTTGCTGTTCGTTTTTCATCACAGAACTTCCAACATCCGCGATCATCACATCTCAAAGTCGACTTCTTATTTCGTTTTAAAATTAGAGTCCAGTTATAAGGTCAGGGTTGAGACTCTTCGAGATTTTGACTATCTTTTTTATCTCTATCTCTCTATTTCGGTGTAAACTAAATTTTTTAATATTGTCTTGCGCTTTTGTTGAACATCACCTGACTCAATTTTTTTCATTTTTTATACATAAAACGTTAAAATCATACACATTGAAAGGTAAAATTTATATGAAAAAATTCGTGGATAAAAAATTGAAAAGAGAAATATCAAAAATAAATTCCAATGGCAAAAACTAGAAATAATAGAAATATTAAAAAGTAAAAAGGGAAGGTAGAAAATTCATGGTAAAATTTTTCCATGTTAAAATTTTTCAATGATAATAAATTACCATATTTAATGTACAAATAATCATAAAAAGTATAAATATATAAACGAGATTTTGTTTTTCTCTCTAGTGTCTAGCAATGTAACGCCGGTTACCTGATGGTCGTCGCACAGACTGTCACGTAACGGCTAATCTCTCTACCCTTCGCGCAGTATATACTGTGTGGTCCGAATTCTTTCTGGTTCCCATGTCTCGGGACGTTAATCTGAGAGTGATCACTCCCTCTCCCCATCAACAGCTAATGGAGTCCTTACACTAAAATTAAATAGGCCCTTATATACCAGTACTACCTAGATCAGCCGTTTTATATACTATATATAATCAATTCTTACTGTATATTAACCTATCATTAATAAATAATTAAATTTTACTGATTTAACATTTATAGACCATATCATATTCATATTTATCTCTTATATACTGATATATTATATAGGTGCTTAATGTTTTAAAACTTTGTCTACTATATTGTAATTGTCTATAATTAACTAAATATATATAATAATAACTATAATTAAATATATATAGTGATATATGACATATATGAGAAAAACCTTCTTAAAAATTAAAAATTTTATTATTCATATCATATATTATTATTATTAGCGCATTTTGATATGACACCAACACTCACGGGCAGATGCCCCTAAATCACAGAAGGGCTGTTTTTCTTAAAGCTAAGCAAAGAGTGTGACCAAAGTCAAGTATTGCAGGTTTGAAGGAACAATCTATGTTGTACTCGTGGTTAGTTAGTTATTTAATGGTATAACGTCAGCCCAGCGGGACAACTTCTCAATGTTTGAAATTTCAGATTATTTAAGCCACTTTACCCCATCAGAGATATATAAGGTTCAAACCGGTCGACCTCCGAAAAAATTGAATTTTTTTGGAGACAACCAACCCAGAAATCAAATCTTTTTTTTAAAAAACGATATTCACCCCAAACTGTCAAATTAAGAGTTTAGGCTTTGGAATTAAAACTATACTTCAGTCACTTCAGTATCCATCACACCAAATTTCATCAGCGTGTAAAATTTATTTTCCTTCTTTTATAATAATTACACCACGGAAAACAAAAATTTCTTTCGAATATTTTTTTATTTCACATTTTTCGACTTCATTTTCTCATCGCGGTTGAAATACACACTATATTGCGCCCACAAAAAAAACAAAGAAAACATCAAAAAGCCAAAATTCGAAGAAGTGGGCGGGCGTAGGCATGGACTTCAAAACTCACTAACAAGAAGTACATCTCTCTAGATATGAACTTATCGGGATATAAAGAATTACCCAATATGGAGATATGACTTAAAATGTTACCCTCTAATACAGTGCAATAAATTTTACTCCACCTGGTCAAACATTCTGACACCTCACTCCTGTTACAAACCAGTTACTCCCAACGTTAAATCTAACAAAACATACGTATCCATCGCCGAGCTGGTCTCTCCTGAAATGCTCCTTAGGGCAGAACACTATGGACCCTCGCTTATGATATGGCGAGTGCCTCTACCACTGGATAAACCGCTAACCGCCGTAACTTAACTCCATGCAAGAGACTATAAAAAGGTTTCAAAACATTAGTCGAGCCGCCGCGGTTCTGCCGAAACCTTCCAATTATTTTAGAAAAATAAACTGCTTAAAACGCAAAAACAATAGAAGAAACTGGTATAGAAACACACGACTAAATACACCACTACACATTATATATACAACTTATATATAACTAAATTATATCTATACTATAATTAATATATAAAAATCAAACTACTGTATATAATCTATATACTATTATATATTAATATATGATACCGTATATATATACGATATAATTAAACTATAAATTATATATATATCTATAAACTTATATATATATACTTATATATATATAATTAACAATAAATATCAAATAGATAGATATTATCATATTCTGTTTTTCCTTTAATGTTATATTATATTATTGATACTCGATGATAATCATTATTTTCACAATCTATATACATATTGAAAACTGAAATATTTCTCATGACCAGTGGGAAATCTATTGGACATAGCAAAAACTTTATCTATACCATTTAATCAACCATAAAGATTCTCTTCCTCAATCAAACTCATCAATAATATAAATATTAATACTCTTAATTAACTTTTTATTCCAAATACTTTAATATATAAAACAATAAAAATATCTTAATACACGCATCCATCCACTACTTGTACAGCTATTCTATAGCTTGTATACATCATTATTTAAACCTATAATACACTGATTGAGACTACAATTAATAAGATATATACATTTGTAATTTTGTGGAATAATGTTACATAATACATAAAATATTTACTATTAATATAAATCTCAAACTAAAAAATCCCATATAATAATAATTATTTTACAAATAATAATAATCAAAGGGCACATTATAATTTAATAAATAATAAAAGATAAACTAATAATATATATATACAATTTTACAAAATGTAAGAAAATAAATTTTAGTATATTAAATATATATAATAATTAATTTTATGATTATATTTACGATTATATATATTAACAATTAATTGAATATGAATAAATATTGAAATTAAATAGAGTATATTTAATAATAATTTAATAAGTAATAATAATAATAATAATAATAACTGAACAGTGAACAACTAAAAAAACATTCATTGGATCCCCCGTCAATATACCTTTTATTTACAAGATAGTGACATGAGAATGGCCTCATCCCAAAAGGTTTTGTCAGGACTTAGACTTTCCAATAAATATGCAAGTAATGACTAGAAAATTATAATTTAGGTTCCTGCTGGCAAATCGGCCCAGCGACCGCTTTAAACCATTCTATGGAGCAAAGACTAATATTGCTTTGCTGCTGCTAAAAACAATTTATGTGGACGCGCTCAAAAAAACTATATAAAAAAGTTTTAATTTTGTCTCGGTTTTTCTTCCAGTTTTCATTTCTCCCTTCAACTCTCTTTATCTGTAATCTCTTTCATTTAGCCAATGAAAGGTGAATGTTTGTACAAATATTTATTGTTATAAATCGCCATCAACCAATTAACTGGGGCCAACTGTTACAAATAAATATTATATCATATATATATATACTATATAATTAGTATTTATATATAATCCATATATATTATAATCATAAACATAACATAACCACCTTTATGGCAGGGATTCCGAGCATATTATATATATATTTGAGTATATATATATATATCATATATATATGTTATTATATATATATATTATATATAAAATTATATATATTTATATATTAATTATATATAATATACTATATATAGTGGTGTACTTATATAGCTTATATATATATATATATATCTATCATATTATATATATATATAGTAATAACAGGATTAAACTATAATTTATAAAAAATTCTTTATCCAACTCACTCACTATATACAATAATATAATTAACATATTATATATATTTATTGATTTATGTATGTATTATAATATATATTAAATATATATATATATAATAATAACATAATATATAATATATTAATATATTAATTAAGATATATAATATATTATATAATATTAATTAATTACTATTATATCATATATATTATATATCTATATTAATAATATATATTATATATAAATATATATAATATATATATATATATATAATTAATTAAATATATATATATGATATATATATTATTTAGTATTAAATATATATATGTAAACTTATATATATAATATAAATAGTAATATTATATATAAGTATAAATGTCATATATATATTATAGATGATAAAACACTACTTATAAATAAATATTTATGCTTAACAATATATATATAGAGTAATAATAATGGATATATAAAGATTTAGAGGGAGAGAGAGAAGAGAGGGACGGAGAGAAATGGTGCCCCGTGTATGTCTCATTACAGTGAAAATAATAGAGAGTAAGGAGAGATAATAGTAGAAGTGAGTGTATAGTAACCGACAGCAAGAGAATATGTAGGAGTGAGAGAGAGTATACGGTGATTCGAAGAGTAAGTATAATTGCATATAGAAAAATTTTATGAGTTAGCCGTAATGAGGCGGATATTCTATAATATATACTGATGTAAAGGTCTAATAATATGGATAAAAGTAGTTATATCGTATAATACGCTCAATATACAGTATATAAGGCTAAAAGTTCATATAAAAGACTTATTAACGGTTTACGAATGAGAACTTATATATTTACTAGTGTACAATAAAAAAAGGGTTGACGATTAAAATATATGTTCTTCAAACGCCTGGAATTTTTTTTATTTTTTTACATAACATTATCCATTATACATTAGGTAATATTTTAAGAATTATTTTTTAATATTCTTCAGCAATCATGAATATCATTATATATCCATAACTACCCAATTAATTTATAGAGGATAGGCCTCTGTATATCTGAGTACTATGGAATAACTAGGCAGGCACAGTATCAGTGGTAATCTACTACAATGAGGGTAATACGAGAGTCACTACCACCGTCGCTTATTCCACCGGTATATATATAGTATTAATGCGATGTAGTGAAGACCCAATCAGACATCCTTGCTCATCTTTTGCCGCTTTATACTTACTCACAATGTAAATTATAGTAGACCGTATACATTTCACTTTTATATATGATTTATTTTCATTGTCAATAAAATAAGAGAATAATTTAGACGTTTTATTATTATCATGATATTCTGATCCTTATTATTATACATTGTCGATCCTATATAGCTTTTAAATAAATTCTAACAGGGTATCAATAATAATATATATAATTCACTCAATATTATAAATGTTGCATGTTTATGGAGTCTATATATTTTAATGCATAGTATTAGATAATCATGCAACTGCTGAGCAGTGAGCAACAGAAATTTGTGGAGAGCCAAAATAAAGTCTGATTTCTAGGACGTGAACTCACACAACAAAATATTACTAAGGCTGTCAGAGATGTCATAAGTTTTATTTATTGGAAATTTTAAGGAAAATTTTGTTGAGTATTATGCGTTTGAATTTATTCACAGATTTATTTTGATCAATTCATATTTTTCACCTATTTTAATTTGCAGAACAGTCTCACCAATAATTCTTCTTATAATAAATATCCTTAAACCTTGCACTGTCTAGCGAACTTTGATACTCAGAATATCTTCTTCAGACTTATGGATTTTAATTGAGTTTGTGTATTACTATTATTATTAAAGGATCTCATAAATATCAGGTATCAAGGGCAATAAAAATCTTATTTCAAGCTTATTCATCATTATATACATCTGATATATATTTACATTTTCTGAACGATAAATTTCCTATATTGATATATTACATAACATAAATCTGTAACATATCGTATTTAGTATAATATAATGAAGTAATATATATACTAGTAAATAAATTTAGAGTAGTAATTCATCATAGTCGATATCACCCATCGCGAATAACCCTCTATATAATCTTTACGATATCTACTATAGGCCTATCGTGAGGTAGTACACACACCTCTCACCTCACAACCGGCATTGTAATATCACAGCCCGCCTCTAGTTTTACGTAAATAGCAATACATATTTACCCACTCAGTGAACATAGATACCAAGCCGTCACTGGTCAGTATCTAGTCGACTATCCCCCTCCATACACTGCCGTACTTCTGCTACCGTCCCGGTTGAGATTATATATAATAATAGAAATATATATAACTATAGATATAGAATATATCTATTATCAAACACATCCACACTCCATCTATCGTATCACATTTCAATATTTATAATATTAGTTTATCACTATTATATATACAGTTAAATGTACAATCAAGTAACGTTCTTAACTGGTAGCTGTAGTTACTACCCGCGTCCCCTACATCCTTCAACTAATGGTATACATACTTACTGTAGTAGTCGCACCTCCCGGTGATGTGCTGAGTGATACAGTAAACCCCCGTATTCACCATAGTACCGATTCACGTCTAGTGTATAAGGACGCATATAGTAGTAATACTACTAAAGCATGTTGAGTGTGAATAATGGTATATATAATCATATTAATTCTAGTATACATTAAGTGGCAGGTAGGCATGATTAGTGATATCTATAAAAACATTTACAGGGGAGTTTGCCCAAAAAAAAATGAAAAATGTGTAGCGAAATGGGAGGTGGGCAAAAGGGAGAAGAGTATTCTCCCAAGTGGGCCTTATAAAGTAAAACGTCGGGCGAAGCCCGGACAGGCATGTGAGGACGTGGCGAACATAGTGATAGATACAGCTAAGTATATAAATAATATTACATATATATATATATATATATACTATAACTATTATATATATATATAAATATAGATAATTATATATATATAATAATAACTATTGATATAACTATATAATATAGTATAAATTATATATATTATTATTAAGATAGTAAATATAATATATATAAATATACAATAGATATATAATCTAATATATATATATTAATATCATATATATTTCGAAAAGCTACGTTACTTTATCACGCCGCCGAAAATGCCGGTATCGTAGCAATACTGAGAGTTTCATTGGAAGCGGGAAGAGATTACGTGTACTAGAAGTTGCGCAAGCTAGACTTCTATCGTGGAAATGTTAACAGCCACACGAGCTAGTTCGACCTTCAAGCCAGGCCAATATGAAAGAACACCGAAAAAACACACTTAAGAGCTACTGATTAAGAAAAGAAAGATGTATAAGTTAATATATGACTCCATGGTTGTAATTAATAAGTGGTATTCCTTCAGTATCTATCGATTATTGTATCTTTTTCTTCTTTACTAGAATTATGTTTTTAACTAATAAACCCTTTAACATAAAACACGTCACGAAGGACCGGTTTGCCTATGTCTAGGAGGTCAGTCTGTTTGTAGTCTCGCCAAGCTGAAGACGCTTTAAGGGGAGGGGGATGTATCATATATCATTATATTACCAACTTCTGTTCTTCTTCCTGCCCCCCCACACCCCCTTGCCTACGCCCATATATATTATATATTTATATACATTAATATATTTAAATATTATTGAATATATATATTTAATAATAATATTGATTCCTCGTAGTATGTGACTACGCTATATCCGAGGCATATTCTCTGGCAGGCAGACGTACATTTGACAAGTAGACATTAGGTATACATAGGTAAACAGACATGTAGACATTTACTTTCCCTCCAATTAAAATTAACAAGTTATTGCTTTAATTCTGCTTCTTCTCGTGCTTTTCGTCAAGTAAACTCCGCTATCTAGTATTACCATCGTCTTCGTGCAAGCTCTAGAAACTCGTGCTGGTTATATTCTCCGGGGACCCTAAAAATTGTTATCTCTTTACAAAATATAATAATATTTCTGGTTCTTCTTTCCCATACTCATTCTGATATTTCTGGTATTTCTAACTCTAACTGTGATTTTGCCTCTTTTCCTTACCAGGTTTCTTCCGCCAACACAAATGATGTTTTATATTCTACTAAAACTGAACCCTTCGCTTAAGCTGTTGTCTCTAAATCACTTTAGCCTATTCCGAAGCTTCTCTCCCTTAAAACTGGAGTGTAGAAACTGTTTTATCTCTGCCTGTGAACTTTGACCTTTTCCTTCTTGCTGAAATTATAGCCATCAAATCTCCAACTGTCATCTTATCCCATTAACCTATGTTATCGCATTTATCCTTAACAAGAGGATTTGAAAATATCTCAAAACTTTCAGTCTTATCTTTGATCGTCAGTAGGGTTTCCGTAAGGAACGCTCCACATATGATTTTCTTTCCCATCTTTTTGACTCTTGGTTCTCTGTTCTTCGGTATTTCGATAAACCTTTTGTGGTGCGCCGGACAAATCGAAATTTTTCTATAAAGTCTGGCACAAAATTTTGACTTCAAAATTTATCTCTTTCGGTATATATGCTTCTCTTTTTGATCTTCTCTCTGATCTCCTTTCTGATTGTTTTATAGCCTCTGTTTTGAACAATCTTTGTTCATGGTTCAAATCAGTCAATAATTGTTGTTCATCAGGCTCTTTTTGTCCTATCCCAATTCTTTTTCTACTTTCAGTAATAACCTACTAATTGTCACTTCATCACGTATTCACTCTTATGTTGACAATTCCATGGTTCATTATCTCTTTCAATTTTAAAAACTTTTTGATACAACTTCAAATAACCGAAACTACTCCAGGAAGGAAGCTACTCCAAGGACTTCTTCCTAATGGAGGAAGTCCTTGGAGTAGCTTCCCTCCGATCTTTTTCCGCATCATTAATTGGAACAGAGAAAGAATCTATCTTTTCAATGTCTTCCTCATCTATAATCGACAAAATCTTCCACACAACTATAAAATCTTTGTATCCAACTCAAACCTTAATATTCCTGCAGGTATTTCATTTTCTCTTGATCTTCATTGGAAGAATCACATTGATTCTCTCATGCACAATCCTTCTTGAAACAAAACGTTAGAGTCAAGGACTTTTACCCTTATTATATCTCTATTACTGTGGACACTGTTTTTCAAACTTTTCTCATCTCATACCTCCTCCTCCTCCTCCTCCTCCTCCTCCTCCTCCTCCTCCTCCTCCTCCTCATCCTGCTGAGCCTCCTCTTCCTCGCTCCTCCTCCTCCTCCTCCTCTATCTATTTTACTCCTCCTCACCTCCCCTCCTCCTCCTCCTCCTCCCTCTTCCTCCTCCTCCTCCTCCTCCTCACCTCCTCCTCCTCTCTCTACCTCCTCCTGTGAGCAGAGCTTGATAGATTCGTCTATCTACACAGTCTCATCCTTTTTGTCTACGAACTCACCCAGCCATTAACTGATTGAGTTGCTCGAATATTAGCGTAGTGCTACAGATAAAATTGTGCGCACTGCTTGCCGTGTCTTCTATTTTTTCTTCCTGGACCTCCGAGTGGTGACTTGAAGGCGCTTGTAAAACTGCTTGAGTATTGGTTTATAACGGATATTAATTGTTTGAACGTTTAATTAGGAATTCCAAAAACTCTTGGTGGATTTCATGGTAGGCCTCTGACATTTCCCACCTGGTAGTATATATATATTATAATATATATATAATATATTATATATATATATTATATATAAATATATATATATATATAAACTATATATATATATATATATATAATGATATAATATATATATATATTTATATATTAATTATTACTGTTACTGCTGCTTCATCCAAAATTATTTTCCACCTGGGGATATATATATATATATATAATATATATATATATATATATATATATATATATATATATATATATATATATATATATAAATATAGTATATATATATTTAATATTATAAATATATATAGATATATAATATAATATATATATATATATGTTGGTTATATATATATATATCATATATATATACATTATAATATAATAATATATATATAAATATATATATATATTATATATATAGTATATATATATATATATATATATATATATATATATATATATTATATATATAGATATAAATATATATATATATATATATATATATATAATATATATATAGATATATATATATATATATATATATATATATATATATATATATATATATATATTATATATTTATAATAAATATATATATATATATAATATATATATATATAATATATATATATATATATATATATATATATATATATATATATATATATATATATATATATATATATATAATATCATATATATATATATATATATATAATAATATAATATATATATATATATATTATATATATATATATATATATAATATATATATATCAAATATATTGAGATTGTAACTGTTTTCATCTGTCCATTATCCCCAGGTGGAGATATTATATATATATATATATATATATATATATATATATATATATATTAAATTATATAATAATATATATATATATATATATTATATATATATATATATATATATATATATCATATATATTATGCTGTGCTATTACTTTTCATCTAAATTCTAATGTCATTCAATTTACACCACACGAAGTGGTTAGAACAAACTTGTTCACTTGTGGTAATTGCGATGGTGATGAGTCAAATAATTTTTTATAATTGCGATTTGGTTCAGATGATGTGTGAATATACTCCTGTTCCAGATAGTTCAGAAATGTTGGTTGCAATAATTTAAAAACCATGCATTTGAAAATTGAGGTTTTGAAATCTTTCTGTATTGAAAAACCTAGATTTGATTTATAATGTGAACGTACAAAAAAAACAATTAATTTACACTTTTATTACTCATTCGAGTTCTTAGTTTGGTCACAAAGGAGGGGGGGGGGGGCTCCAGCTCTTTCTGTTCCAACGCTAGTTTGAAGTCTACTCATAATTTTGTTATTGTTAATAATTTTCAACAGTTTGGTCAAATATATGTAGAAATCTTTAGTGAATGAAGTTCCTTGCTTTTAATTGAGCTCGTGAATAAGCGCTGCTCTCAAAAACCCGTTCAGTTTGTTTCTTTATTGCACACTCCAATTTATTCTGACCCTCAGCTTCTTTCTCTTTCTCATATTATGATGAATCAGACTAAAAAATATCGATGCTTGGTATCAACAAAGAGTATTTTTCTTCGTTTTGTTGTTGGGTAATAAGACAGATCTGTTTGGAAAACCTTGTCATTCTATTTCATGAACTTAACTGAACTAGGATGCAATTTTTATTTACTTTATTAATTCAATCAATTGTTATGATTGAAGGACTTGTAGAAAAGCCTTTACATTTAATTATTGTGGAATACTTTTTGCATTTTCACTATTACTAGTAGTAGGGCAGGCATTCCGTTCGTGTTGGTCATTTTGACCACAGCGTCCAGGAACCTACCTGAGACCTTTTTGAGCCCAATTTTTTACCTTATTTTGCTTTTTTGGGCTTGACCGTTTTTGCGGCCTTGACCTTTTTTGGGCCAAATTTTTTAACCTGCCCTTGACCTTTTTGGGCCTTGCACCTTTTTGGGGGACTTTAACCTTTTTTTTCGACAAACCTTGATCTTCCATGGCGTCATTTTTTGAGCCCACGGTATTATTTCGCAGCCCTAATTTTTTGGCAACCCCTAATTTTTTTGGACAACCCTAATTTTTTGGCAACCCTAATTTTTGGCAACCCTAATTTTTTTCGGGCAACCCTAATTTTTGCAACCCTTCGAGAAGGGTTGCCCCAAACGGTTGCGTAAGCAACCGTTGTACGTATACCCCCCTCGTACGGCCCCGTAATTTTTTCGACCGGGGCAATCTTTGCAAACATCGTAAATCCTGGCTAAGCCTTAGGGGCGTTACCCTTTTTGATGTCGTTACCTTGTTTGACCATGGATATTTCGACAACCCTTTGGTCTTCATGGTCAATGTTGGCCCACGTAAATTTTAGGCTAACCTTTGATCTTAACCATGGTCAATTTGGCCACGGAAATTTTTGAGTACACTTTGCTCTTTCCATGGGTCAATTTTTTGTGCCCACGGTTAATTTTAGGCTACCTTTGATTTCCATGGGTCAATTTTGGCCCACGGAAATTTTCGGTACCCTTTGGTCTTCCATGGGTCATTTTTTGCCCACTGTAATTTTTCAACCATCCCTTTGGTATTCCATGGGTCAATTTTTTGCCAACGGTAATTTTTGATCTTCCTTTTAGGGGCTTAGCCCATTTTTGACGTCTTTACCTTGTTGACCACGATATTTCGTCTTAACCTGCCATAGACCATGGTCAATTTTTGACCCACGCAAACTTGATGCTTTGCATGGTTCCCCAATCACCGAAGAAGTATTCTAATGTGGTGTTCTATTAGTGTTACTATGATTTATTCTATGAGTGCCAGTGTGAGTGCCAGGTGAGCTTGCCAATGTGAGTGCCAATGAGTGCCAATGAGCGCCAAGTGAGTGCAATGAGTGCCAAGTGAGTGCCACATAGTGGCCAAGTGAGTGCCACATAGTGCAACTGAGTGCCACTTTTTCAAGCCTTTTCTACCTCCCCTGAACCCCCTATAGCCCCTAATATGGGTATCTACCCCTACGTTATAAGGTATGAGGATTCGAATGGTGTATATTACAAACTGCTAGGATACTTCCTACTATGAGTTAGTATTTTTTCTAGACACGTATACACACATTCACTATGACACTTATACACACTATGACACTTATAAGCACTTACACTCTTCCATAGACACTTACATTAAACCATTAGGACACTACATTAAACCATATACACTTACATTCACACCATCACACAGATACACTTACATTTCACACACTCGATATTTGATGCCTCAACCATTAATGCCTCAACTTTGATGCTCTCAACTTTGATGCCTCAGATAATGCCTCAGCATTGATGCCTAATTTTGTTGCTCATCTTGATGACTACTTGATGGAAGTCATCTTTTGAATACCACCATATTGATGATTCATCTTGATGACTCATCTTTTGTCTAACTCTAGATCATAAGCTACCCAACAGGGCTCAGCGTGGAGCCCTTCGCGCAAAGACAGCCATCACCGCACCCGCAGGTGCGACCCGCCGCATCCCCGCCCGCCGCGTGCGCCCGCAGGCGCAACATTTCCGCGTACCCGCCCGCCCGCGAGCGCCCGCAGGCCCAATATTTCCGCGTAACCGCCGCCCGCGTGCGTCCGCAGGGACGGCAAAAAATTCCCGCCTGTGAACGAAAAAATATGTGATATCAATTTAAACTATTCAAAGAATTTCTTTCGTTTCAATTATACTATGAGTCATTCATTTTTACTACCAATTGTACGAAATTTATTAAAACATATACTTTACATACTCTTTAAAGCATAAAGCAGTAAAACAATAGAGTTGTTATACCTGAACACCTAGGGGTTAGTATGCCTTGTTTTACTGCCTTTACTGCTTTAACTTTCGGCTTTACTGCTTTAACTCTCGGCTTTCTGCTTTAACTCTCTGCTTACTGCTTTAAACTCACATGTTTTACTGCTTTAACTCATATATTTCTTAACATTACATACCTTAAAGCAGGTAAAATCAGCTTTAAATCAATAGAGGTGTTATACTAACACCTAGGGATTAGTATGCTTTTGTTTTACGGGCTTACTGCTTTTAACTTCTGCTTTCTGCTTTACTCTCTGCTTTACCTGCTTTAACGATCTGCTTTACTGATTAACTTTCTGCTTTACTGTTTTTAACTTTCTGCTTTTACTGTTTTAACTTTCTGCTTACTGCTTTAACTCTCTGCTATTACATTTATGTTTTCTTTTTATATTTTTTATTTTTGTTTTATTACTTTTATTTATTATTTCTATTTTTATTTTTTTTAATACTTTTATTTTTAATTTTAATGTAAGAATAAAAAACACACAGAGTTTCTGATATTATATAAACATTTTATTTAATAAAATTGTACGAAATTTATTAAAACAATATATTTTTCCTGCTTTACAACTTTAATTAAAACTCATTATTCATTAGCTACTTGAAGCAGTAGGTATGTGGAGAAATACGTTCCGAAGTCCCGCAACATGTCTTGTAGCTGGGCCGACAAGGATGTGGTAAAACCTTTCAATTATTAAATATTTTAAAGGAAATGGAGATTTTTTTTTGAACAAACCCCTGTAAAAATAATATGGGGTTATAATGTTTATCAGGAAAAAATTAAAGAATATAAGATGTGATTCAATTTCATGAAGGGCAATATACGATATTAACGCTTGGACAATATTACAAGGCCACAAAATATTTATTAGATGATTTTAATGCCACAAATTGAATTTGGAAATAGCACAGAAGCGTCTCACAGTTTATTCCCATCATCTAAATATCTCTGTTTTTTTCATAACGCAGAATATTTTTCATCAAAGCAAGCATATGCGAAGGGTTTCTTTAAACACACAGTATTTACTGCTGTTTGGCCAGAGAAGAGACATGAGTCAAATTAAAGTATTGGCAACTCAAATGTTTCCCTTCAAAGGAAAGAGTTCTTAAAAGTATATAAAAAGGTTACTTCGATCCCCACACGGTTATTTGAGTGTGTGAACTTCACCCCAAAAACACGCACAGAGTGTTGCTCCGCACCAAAATTCTTCCCTATGAGATAGAAACTTTATACATACCTGAATAATGAGTGCTCAAGTTGCAAAGTAATTACCTCTTATAAAAAAATTTAAAAAAGCTGAAACCTTTTCTGCAAAAACGTAAACTAATGAGTTGAGGCATGAGAAATTCATCCGTTGTGTATGTGAAGTCTGTTAAATCTTATAAAAGGAAATGTTTCCTTTAAACAAACCTCAGAAGGTAAAGCTACGCCGTTATAGAAAACATCATTAAAAAAACTCTCCCTCAACATAAAAATCTGAAAAATAAAAAGAAGTTACTTCAGAAAGGAGGAGGAGTGGTATTCCTACCCATACTCTCCCGTTATAGCTCCACTGATATCTAAGTGGTTGTCCCCATAATGAAGAAGGTTGCTGTACTTCCATATAATGAGTATGGGAAAATGGAAGTATAATACAGCATCTGTACAGAATTCAGTTCCTCGATTCATCATTCACCCCCCCACCTCAATATGGGCCAGTTATTTGCACACCTTGCGCCAAATACCACAATCACAGTTCATCATTCCACTATCCCCATATACACAGAATTATTACAGCCCCAATGCCATTGACAATTACATCCTCTTCACATCAGCAACAAACAGCCGCACCAACAGAAGAATCCTTATATTCGTGAACCGATGCGTTGGCTCCTCAGCAGCCTCCACCTCACCTTCGTGCCACAACTGATCCTAGACCTGAACAGGTAACCAGCTACGAGAATGAACACCCCAGGCTGCACGATTCAGACATTAACATCCATGAGGTAGAACATGAGAAACGCCTCTTATACCAAGATGCCATACAAAAATTTATAGATCTTAAAGACTTGCACCTCCATCCATCCCTACGTATCCCGGTAACCGATGATGTAGATATACCTAATGAAGTAAAACTTGAAGTGAAAATGAAGATTAAATCTTAAAAATATCTAAGGAAGAGCTTACCTATTAGAGTGCGTAAATCAGTAATAGCTTTATATAATATTTAAAAAGACCAATTAACTTTGAATGAAGCAGGACAGATCGTTATTGATGATGAAATAGTTAAAGGCTCAAATTATTTGGATTTGATGAGCTGACTCTCACGTAACTGGAAAGAAGGCTCCTGTGACAGGATGGAGCAGGATAAAACAAGAACTTCAGACTATTAATTTTCCCCGAAGTTTAATCTTAAATACAACGCGATTAGCAGACTTAGATAATATCCCCGTTTCGCCAAGACCTGATTCAAGTCCATCAGGCACTTCTTACGCATCAGATAAATTTAAACGTGTTACCAGAGGGCGACTAAGAAAAACACCTTATAATAGGTCTAGTTGGATTAAATCGTAATTATGTATTATCATATATATTTAGTTGTTATAATGTTTGTGTATAAATAAATGTTTATTTAAAATCTTTTCTCTTTGGTATGTAATGTTATTAAATATATGATATGAAATGACATTGAAATAATAATTACTACCTATATATTTATTATTATAATATTATATTAATAAATATATATATAATATATATATATAATAAATTACATATATATATAAATATATATATATAATATATTAATATAATATAATATGTTGATAACAATAATAATATATATATTAATTATATTATATATAATAATAATATATATATTAATATAATTATATATATATATATATATATATAATATTAGGATGTACCGGAACCAGATTTGGGTCACGTATCCTAGGTATAACCGTCAGGATACTTTATATCCGGAACTTTGATAATAAGTTTCACGGCCGTGAGTATATATTAGTATCTCGGTGATCCGAGACCCGACGGTAACAACTCTGTCGACATCAGCTGATCACCTATACATTACATGCTGCGTTTCCAGAAGCTCCGTCTGCCAGTCTCCAGGTAGCGACAAAGAGGGCACATCGACGAATGCATAGCGCTTTCAGCAGAACCCGAATTGGACGCGTAGCTTTCAGCGTCACTAAGGTATTTACATTACCAAGTCGAACGGCAGAGCCACCAACTACGGTTGTATTAATCC
>JABUQX010052503.1:10000-48948 GCA_015478945.1 Trachelipus rathkii | reverse complement strand
CGTTCATCATTTATTAACAAAAGTATTGAACAAAAAAGTTGGATGCACAGACCACTAGTATTCAAAAAATTCAGTAAGACTGTTTATATTAGAGGATGGATAGAACTCGGGTTATGATTCCCATGGATTTTTTCGACAGCGCTTACGAAATGGTAGACCATAAACGAAGGTATGGCTTATTTGGGGTTATTTCTTTTTTTCCGCCAAAAGAAAAAATTGTCTCTGGGATAAAGTGTTACTGCTCTTAGTGTACAGCACCATTATTTAATACCCAGGACAGTAACTTCACTCTAGGAATTAATGACTGGAAACATGCTAGCTTTTCTTATAATATTCTTGGAACATGAGAATATGCATGCCCATTGAAATAGTATACTTATTCCAATGCTACATTGATTAGCCCGAAAAACAAGTATTACATATGATTTCAACAGCTGCAGACACCCCAGTATAAATAATGAATGTTTGTGAATACTGGCAAAAAAATGTTCCTATAGTGTATCACGTAGATGTTGTTTCTGTCTTTGAAATTTCTTGCCACAACGTCGGACATTGCTTTTAGACGGTTGAAAGATGAAATAATCGCTTCCTCAAAATAACAATTTCCTTGGATTGTATTGAGCTTTTGGCCAGAGTTCACTCCATTTTTAGAGCAGCAGTCATTGTACTCGCTTCGAAATGTTGTGTAAATGGTAATGATTATCATACCATTTATCTACAAATATGCAATGAGTGTGGTAAATTGATAGCTGGTAAAGTTTTTGCTACTATTGTGTCAGAATTGAATTAGAGCCTAAAATACTTATAGTATTACCATCATAAATCGACACCAGATATCTCTCACTCTGATCAATTAACTTTTATTTTTCGCTATGTAAAAAGCAGCGGTAAACCAATTGAACGTTTTTTCAGTTTATAAACATTCTGGTTCATGATAGTTGCCACACTGTACTGATCTATTTTAGAAAACTTTAAAAGTAAACCACGATCCCAATAGGTGACTTCGAGGTCAAAAAAGCTACGATACCAATTGCCAAATAAATGGCAGGGAAAATACCTATTGAGGTTCGAAGCTAGAATCAAAGAAGAAAACCAGCAGCTGAATTTGTTCCTTGTTCCACACTCCTTGAATTTAGTGGGTTTCATATGCTGCAGAATGCTGTTTCATTTTTTGATTTTCTTCAGGCATTTGTTACAACTTTTTTTCTTCATCTACACATAGATGGGTATACTGGTATCAGTATATTAAGGAGGAACTGTATTCATGGAAGTCGTCTGTCAGTTACACGATGGTCTGCTCGAAATGATGCAACACGTGCATTGAGCGAAAACTACGCAGAAATCTGCTCGCATTGATGAACACGATACTGCCCATTGTGATGAAAACCAAACACAAGCCACAAGAATTGAATCAATCTTCGCTGCATTCAAAATGGAACAATTTGAAACAGCACTCCTTTTGTTTTCTCTGTGTATGGATTTTGCTTGTCCTGTTTAATGCAGCAAGTCAATCTCTCCAGCAACACATATTGAACTTGCGGCAACCTTGCGTTTCTTATTGTTGACAGTTTAGTGTCCTTTCATCGCTTTCACATTCGAGGGACAAATTTGAGGATTTGAAGACAAAAGCTAAGATTCTGTAAAAAACCATAGCTATTCTTCAGAACAAAAAGACAACCGAAAAGAAACGTACTGCTGGAGAGGAGTTGAGAATGATCATAAATTGTTAAAAAGAACCAGCTTTAGAGTGAAAACTTACTTGAGTAATTTTTGGATTTCGTAAATACCGAATTAACATGAAGGAAAAAAGTTTATTCGAATTAAATGTTTAATTTTTGCAATTTTTTGTATAAAATTAAAAAGCTCTAACAGGATTATGAATGTGGGAAAGGGGCAAAAAAAATGAAAGAAAAATACCAATTGGATACTGTAGGAAATTATGGAGAATATTTACAGATCCTGAACTTAATTCAATTTTCAACTGATTTGCGTGCTGATTGTTCTGAGCTTGCTGAGATTATACTTGTCTTCTCCTCATGTGTCTTGAATAGTCATTACACACGCTTATTACTAGGTGAAGCGTCTTTCGCAAGCTTCTCCAAAATGTACATTGCATACCGAATCTACTTAACGCTTCCTGTGGAAATACCGAAGGCGAGAGGTCTTTTTCCGTTTTAAAAGGAAAGTTAAAAATTATCTCTACTTCGACATCGAGTCTGATCTCACAGGAGTCATTGACTTCGAATGATAATCATCGAGAATTTTTTCAAAAACGATAAGGCCAAGAAAAAAACCAACTGTAGAATATCTGTGATATGAGTACTCACTAATAACTGATAACACTGTTAGTGATTATATATAGTATGATATTATATATATATATATATATACTATATAAATATATATATTCATATATATAGTATATATACTAAACTACTTCACATGACGACTCCAATCGTATATATATAATAAATTATATATATATATATAATACGTAATAATTCAACATTAAGCAGCATATCGATTATATTAGCTGAATAACACTGTAGTAATAATATATAATATAACTATATATATATATACATATAGCATATATTAACTTATATATATATATTATATTATATATAGTATTAATATATATAATATATATATAATATATTATATATTATATATATACATATATAATAGTAATTAGCCTCAGCATAGAATGTATTGATATATTGAATAACACAGTAGTTATATATATTAGTATTTTATATATAATAATATATTATTATAATAATACTAATGTTTAATATATACCTGTATATATACATATACTTATATATATATACATATATATATGGCCAGCAAATCCCGAAGAAACACTATAACTGTAACTAAAAAACTATAACCAACTTAACAGGAAAAAATAACATTTTTGATCTCGGCAAGCAATTTTATCTGTATGAAACTTTAACAAAAAAAAAATATATTTTATTCTAATATAACACCTTATAAATATTACTATAATCTCAAACCTCGCAAGTGCACCTTGTGATTGACCCTGAACTCCTGCATTTAGTGACGATAGCAAAAGTGCCAAATACCACCTTCTATTATTTACCGCTTGGAGAAAATGTTATTTTTTTTCTTTTATTATCCTTTTTAGGGGTTCGAGCCGACGGAAGGACAGAGGGGACGAAGTCCCCCCGTCGGTCCCCCTGTAGGCCGAGAAACCTCGACTCTATCCATCGTTCTGTGTTTACTCGTAGGTACTTTAGTTTTTTAAAAAAAAAAAATTCAACATCTTGGCACCTTTGATTGCTCACTCGGAAGTAAGCGAGCATCTTCGATTTATCAAAAAAACTAATTTTTTCAACACAAAAACATATTCTAATTTTTAAAAAAGCGTTATTTTTTTATTTATTTTCTTTAAATTTCAGGGGTAAAAATGTCTCATTATTTAATAAAATTATATTGTATTTTAGAGAGGCTGTGTATAGTTTTTTAGTTAAATGCCTGGCCTTTTCGGGATGCTTACCCTATATAAGCTATATGATATATATAAATATATATATAGTATATATAATTAATATATAAAAATATATAGTATAATATATATTATATATATATAATATATTAGTAGAAAATATTTATATTAAATCTATTTTGATTATATAGGACGCTCAATATGTCTAGTAGCAACATACATATTTGATGATTTGTATGATACGAAATATTGTGACGTTTTGATAATATGTCTTTGTTCTTATTGAAAATTTACTGGGTTTATTTTTATAAGTAATGGAAAATTATTTGTCTTTCAAAGTTAAATTTAATCTTTATTTACATTTTTTTATGGAAAAGGGCCCCGCAGTGTCTTAATCCGGCACCCGTTATATATAAATATATATATATTATATATATATAATATATATATAATATATATTAATAATATTAATATATATATCATTATATATATATATATATAATATATAATATATATATATATATATTTAGGGAATGTGCCGAATAGTGAAAAAGCCGAATAACCGAATACCAATATGGCTAATAAGTACTTCCGCCGAATAATCCACTTCGCTATTCGCCGAAATAGTATTTCAAAGTTTCGGTCATCCATTTAGGCGAAAAATAAAGAAAACTACACTGGTCAACAAAATAGTTGAAATTTTCTTGATGACTTTTGTAGCAGATATATAGTAATTCGGTTGTGCTGATTCCATATATAATTTCTCGGATTTGCTGTATTCACATCCCGTTTTATTCGTTGCGAATCATGGATCCCATATTTTTGCATTATTCCCTAGGAATGACAAAATTATTGTGCGCGCACTATGTAGGCTGTATAGACGTTACCTCCGCATTATATCTACAGCAGCAGCAAGTTTACTGCGGTCGATATTCGGGAAGCATGTCGGTAACTTTAGTACGTCTACATGTCTGGATGCCAATGACCTGGATGATATTGCCTCTATTCATCCATCTGAAAATACAGTCAGATGGTCCGTCATTGTCTATCATCCATCTGAAACTGAACGATCTTGTATGGAGTTGTATTTGCCGAAGTTGTCCTAGCTGTTGGCTTCGAGGTTGAATGAAAAATGACTACTGAACCATGGCACAAGAGTAAACATTTTATTCGTAACAGAAAGCAGATGCTGCGGAGGCTCTTCTATCAGGCATGAGTGACCTTGTGTATTTTGCGGTGAAGTTGCAGCCTTACTACTCGTCTTAATGGGACTCCCAGCAACGATGCAGGTTGAGTGGCGATTTTATTGACCACTTCCAGAGCAGTTTAAGTGTTTGTGTTGTTACCAAACGGGTTAACCAGTATGCTTCGGTTCCAGAGTGTACTCGGTACGGATGAGAGAGAGTATGCAAAAATCAAGACACGCCTACGGAGAGGGCTAACAATATTCAGGTTACATGGATGGTAAATACTGCGTCGACCCTCAAAATGGTAAAATTTGCTCGGTGTCAGCAAGCAGGTTTTCCACCAAATATCCCTGCTTCCTGTGCTATTGGGACCGCCGGGCGGCAAAAGATCACTGGACCAAAGAGAATGGCCACCGAGGTAAACCTTGACGACATTGACAGGAACATCGTACGTGAACGCACTTGTACAGAGAGAAACATCATCTTAACTCCACTAACATAAAACTTGGTTTGATGAGAGCAATTTGTGAAGGCCCTGGACATGATGGTGAATCCTTCCGCTATATATGCTCAAGTTTTCCTGGTCTGAGTGACGAGGAAGAAAAAAGCTGCGATATTTGATGGCCCACAAAGTACCGACACTCCTCCGTTGATTGCTGCCTTTGCTTACAACATGACCTGTCGTGTAGAGGCAAGAGATGCGATGCTTTTGTTCAAGGATGTAGCACAAATTTCTGCGAACAGGAAAGCCGAGAACCCCTAACACATTCTACAGGAACTGCTAGACAGTTTCATTCTCATGGATGTAGAATGAGATAAAGTTGCACTTCTTACATTCTCACCTAAGAAAATTTCCGGATAACCTACGCGATGTTAGTGATGAGCAGTGGGTGAAACGCTTCATCAAGATCTAAAGTTCATGGAAGGACGTTACCAGGGCAATTGGGATATCAATATGATGGCCGACTATTTTTGGAGCTTGATGAGATATTCCAGGACGCTATTGCACAGATAGATCGTCTACGAAGAAATTTAACTACCATTCGTATGGTATGTTTTACATTAAACTAAAACCCATCTTCTATTACATCATTTGTTGTCCCATATTACCTTTTATTCATAGTTGTATTACATTAGTGGAGGTCATTCCATCAAAGATCATGTATCATTGCGATTTTTTCTCTCCCTTCATATATTCCCAATATATAATATATAGTATATATATAGGTAATAATATATATATATATATATATCATATATATATACTTATATTATATTATATTATAATATACTATATATATATACTATACTAATATTATATATATATATATATATACCAATCAAAAATGTGATAGGACCCTCTTGAAAAAAGGTAAAAAATCATAAAATTTTACAATCTGTTTACACACAATATCTCACAAATGCGATCTGATATGCAAAAACCGATTACATTTTTGGAAAATTAGCACATTACTAATGCATCAATTGCGAAACCCCGTCCAAGAAAATTTCATGTTTACCAGTGTTACTATACAAAATTAATTAAAACAAAAAGTAAATAAACCCTTTCTTACCTATAAGCAAACCATTCACATATTAAAAATATTAATTGAAAATTGAAAAGTTTCGTAGTTTAAGATATTAAACTAAACTTCATGTGATAAGCTCTAAGGCTTCTAAATGACAGGAACATTAGCAGTTTCCTCCATTTTTCATGGGATACCTATTTCATGTGGCTTCATAAATATTTTCCTCCTGTACTAAATATTCTTTCACCTTCGACTGATGACGGGGAAGCTGAAAGGTATTTTATTGCTAGTTTTTTCAAATTTCTATAAAAAACTTATTTCCAGTGTTTTTCCACCCATTGAAGGGGAATCTCATTGTCTTCACTGGTCAAAGTAGGCAAACCTCATATACTTATTTGTTTATTTCTTTGACAGACGGTTCTCATATGTAAATTCGTATGTAGACCTTTACTTATTATGTAACAATAATCACATCGTCAGAAGAATGGGCGTTTCTTTTTTTTCACTCTCACAATTCTTTTTATTTTGACGATTTTGATGCCACAATTTCTTCAAAAAACAATCCATTAAGAAGTGAAAATGAACCTTCAGGCTTCACTTTTTCCCCATAACGTGAATCACCGTCAGCAGACGAGTCAGGAGTTAAATTTCAGCATTTCTTTCCATGCCTCAACGACCATATTTTTTACTGATCCATTCCATTTCATGGTTTGAAAATTAGCTAACAATCGCAGATCTAAGAAAGAGCTACACACCAAAGATTTATCACATAGAAATTTAGAAGTCTTTTTTTTCTACTGATTCTTAAGCTCTTCAACGAGTGCAAAAAAAAAAAAAAAAAATTTATTCCACTGCGAAGCTTTTGCTTTAATTGCCTTAGTTAAAAATAGATTTATTGCTAAAATTGGAGGGATCACTTGGGTGACTGTTACTTCACGTTTAATGCTTGTTTTAGTGATGTTGTCAAATGGCTCAAGTAAATGGAATAATTTTGCCACTGAAAATCAGTCAACATTTTTCTGATTGCATTCAGCAGCGTATATGGATAGGGGAACTTTTTGTTCAAACAATCTTTTAAGCAATTCATAAGTTCTGTTCCAGCGCGTAGAAACGTCTTGAATTAATTTATGCTGTTGACATTCAGCTGCATCTGTAAAGTTTAAAGCTTTGCAGCTGCCGTTGCTGAATGGTGGAAAAGAGAGGCGATATGCTTCTGCAAGTGAAAAAAATATCCTTTAAACTAGACTTCTGACATAATATGAATCGCGAATGCATAGTTGCAACATTGAATAAAACATGAAAACTGATAGCAAGCCACTCTTCCTTCATACCAGCTACCATGTTTGGCCCATAATCCCGTATCACTAAATTGAATTCTACTTTTTAGGAATATTGAAAAAATGTCAAAGGCCCTTTATAGGATCTGACAAAAATGAAAAAGATTTTGCCATATTGGCTACAAAAATTTGGCTGTATATTTTTTTTTTTTGAAAATAAGTTTCTAAAATTTCAAATTTTAAAATTGAAATAACTTTTCCCTTATGTTGACGTAATTTATTGTTTTAAAGCTCCAATATTCGGCCCGATAGTTCGGCCAAAAGCCGAATACCCAAATATTCGGTATTTTGGCCGAATAGGTCGAATACCCAATACTTACCGAATATTCGGCACATCCCTAATATATATTATTATATATATATATATATATAATATATATATATAATATATAATATATATATAATATATTATAATATATATATATATATATATATATATATATATACCTGTAGAGTGAAAATTTCAAGTGCAGAGTTACATGTTCAGGTTGATCAACTAGATTAATTTATTTTAAATCTTGGATATACATGCATTAATTTATTAGTAATAATACTACTTTTTTAAATAATTTCTCAGCCAAAAAAATTGCCTGAGAATATTCTCAGGGCAAGAGGAGTAGAGGGATCCTTTAAAGGAAGGAAGGCTTATGGAGGAAGATACTCTTGACAAGGGAGGTAGAGAGACCCATTATTGAATTTATGGCTCAAGATCTACCTATCAGCGGAGGAGGCTCGAGATCCCAAAATGAAAGTAGGACTGTAGTTGGAAGTTTACAATCGATTACAATATAATGATCACAATAATTTATGATTGATAATTGACAACTAAATGTGCCGATGTCAATGCCGGATCTATTAAGTTGAATATTATGAGTCAGACTGTATTAGAGAATGGGTAAAAGTCGTATGATCTGTTAAAGGAGCTAAAGTTGTTATCGATAATAAAGCCTATAGAAGTCGTGTCCTTGGAGGGAAGTATAAGAATGGAGCGGGCAGCGGAGCATTGGGGAATAGTAGCACATCGGTGAAGGAGGGGTTGGAGTACTCCTGAAGTATTTCCGACCAGTGGCCACCCGCCTCCACTGCTTGGTAAATAGCTGATCTTATCCCTCATATGTACACGTTGCACTTACGAAACGGTAGAGATATTGGTTGTGATGTAATAGTACATCTAATTTTAATGATAATTGTAGGTGGTGTTTTTAATAGCGGGGAAAATCCCGAATTAATCCCACTTCAGGGGTACCTGTGCGTCGTTCTGCTAATGATGAAATTTATATCATGGGTAGGGCGTTCATGTTGCGCACCATAAAAATAGGCAAATGCATCATCTAGTTAGCGAAGCGCATGAACGGATTAACTCGATTCCCACTGTTCTCCTTATGTCCTTTAATATTTGTCCTTAAAAATTATTTCGCTACGTTGATGGACGTTAATCTAAGGTATATTAATTTAATTATTTAAAATTTAATCCGATTTTTATGATTCCAGCATTATTACCAGTAGACACATACATACAAGGATATAACAATTACGTAGGAGCATACAATCGTAGTAATAGAGTCGTCAATAATAATTTTAATCAATACAATAATTCTTTATTATTAAACCTTAGAAGTATTAGTAGTTGTGCTGAACTATCAGTTTTATTGGCTAATGAACTTTTAACACGAACTGAAATAGAATTAACAAAATGTGTAATGTAGAGCAGCAGCAATTCAGGCAAATATGGCTATGGTTGCTCTACCTGGAGATCAAATCGTTTTAAATGAATTTTATTTTTCTCAAAATATTTTAGAGCTTTGCAAGAGTAAGAGCGGAACAAATATAGCAAGAATGAAAAAGATTAGTGCAAATAACATATATAATAAAATTAGGCAAAGAATTACCGATATATTACCACCAATTCTTAATTTCAATTTCTTGATACAAGATGTAATAGATAATTATCAAAGAACTCAAACTTCACAATCAATTTACGTAAGGTATATATATTATATTATATAAATACAGCTATATTATAGTATATTAGTATATCTATATATATATATATATATATAATATATATATAAATATACACTATATATAATATATATATAAATACGTATAATATATATATATATATTATATATATAAAGTGTTACATGTTCAGGTTGATCAACTAAATCAATTAATTTTAAATCTTGGAAATTCATGCATTAATATAGGAGTAATATTACCACTTTTTTAAATAATTTCTTAGCGAAAAAAATTGCCTGAAAATATTCTCAGGTCAAGTGGAGTAGAGGGATTCCTTGAAGGAAGGAAGGCTTATGGAGGAAGATACTCTTGACAAGGGAGGTAGAGAGACTTATTATTGAATTTATGGTTCAAGATCTACCTATCAGCGGAGGAAGGCTCGAGATCCCAAAATGAAAGTAGGACTGTAGTTGGAAGTTTACAATCGATTAACAATATAATGATCACAATAATTTATGATTGATAATTGACAACTAAATGTTCCGATGTCAATGCCGGATTTATTAAGCTGAATATTATGAGTCAGACTGTATTAGAGAATGGGTAAAAGCTAGATCAGGATTTTCAACGGTCAGGGTGTCATCGCTGGTCCTTAACTGGAGGAGTAATTTGGCGTCGCAGTCGTATATGTTAATAGAGCTTAAATTGTTATCGATAAAAAAGCCTATAGAAGTCGTGTCCTTGGAGGGAAGTATAAGAAGGCAGCAGAGCATTGGGGAATTAGCGCATCGGTGAAGGAGCGGGTTGGAATACTCCTGAAATAATTCTGACCAGTGGGCACCCCTCTCCACTGCTTGGTAAATAGCTAACTTTCCCCCTCGTATGTACACGTTGCACTTACGAAGCGATAGAGATACTGGTTGTGCTGTAATGGTACATCTAATTTTAATGATGATTATAGGTGGTGTCGTTTTTAATGGCGGTGAAAATCCCTAATTAATCTCCCTTCGGGGATACCTGTGCGCCGCTCTACTCATGATGGAATTTATATCATGGGTTGGGCGTTAATGTTGCGCACCATAAAAATGGCTAAATGACACATCTAATTAGTGAAGAGCATTTATGGATTAACTTGATTCCCACTGTTCTCTTTTTGTCCTTAAAAATCTTTCGCTACGTTGATGAACGTTAATCAAAGCTATATTAATTTAATCTACTCAAAGGAAAGCAAGGGAACTATATATTTATTTGTTGATTTAAAATTTAATCGGATTCTTAAAATGATTCCAGTAGTGGTACCAGTAGATCAATACATACAAGGATATAACAATTACGTAGGAGCATACAATCTTAGTAATAGTGTGGTCAACAATAATATTAATCAATATAATAATTCTTTATTATTAAACCTTAGAAGTATTAGTAATTTTGCTGAACTATCAGTTTTATTGGCTAATGAACTTCTAACACGAACTGAAATAGAATTAACAAAAGATAAAATTGTTTTCGATAGAATTTTTATTTCAGGCCATCTAGCTCTACATACAACAAATGTGTAATGTAGAGCAGCAGTAATTCAGGCAAATGTGGCTAATGTTGTTGCTCTACTCAAAATATTTTGGAGCTTTGCAAGAGCTGTTATTATTAGAGTAAGAGCGGAACAAATATAGCAAGAATGGAAAAGATTAGTGCAAATAACATATATAATAAAATTAGGCAAAGAATTACCGATATATTACCACCAATTCTTAATATCAATTTCATGATACAAGATGTAATAGATAATTATCAAAGAACTCTTATAAACTTCACAATCAACTTACGTAAGATATATATATATATATATATATATATATATATATATATATATATATAATATATATATAATATATATATATCATATATATATATATATATAGTATATATATATATATATATATATAGTACATATATATATGGTCAAGCGTCTGTATACGCCGTCATATGTATTCTTTAAAAACTATTTAATGCTACAGTAAAACGGGGAATACATTGCTGGAATGTATTGTTAATATTTTAGTTTGGGAAATGTAAAAAAAAAAAAAAAAAAAAAAAAAAATTATATCTCAAAAACTACAATAGCTACAGCGAAAAGGAATACATTTTTTGAATCCTGGTAAAATTTCACAAGAAAATGAAAAAAAAAAAAAAAAAAAAAAAATTATTGTTAATATTATAGTTAATATGATTTAGAGAGCCTATTTAGAGACCTTTTATTGGTTACTCGTTAAAATAAAATTACTTTCTATTAATTTTGCTTTTTTTTTTTTTTACTAAAAGAACCCCAAGGTATACGCACCGATTGGCAAAAGATCGGTCTCTCGGCCCTCGGGGAAACTACGGGGTTAGGAACAATTCCCCCCTCGGAGGTCTCCGAACCCCGCCTTTGTATTTGGTGTCGCGGGGGTGTCCCTCCCCGCCCCTCCCCTAGAGGGTATGGAAAACGTCCCCCCCTATGTTCCCCGTCGGCTCGAGGGGACGTTTTCCATATAGTGTGCCGTTTAAAGCAAAATTTAATAGAAAAGTCTATTTATTTTAACGAAAAAAACCAATAAAAGTCTCTAAATAGGCTTTCAAAAAAAGCTGTTATTATTCTGTAACAGCATTTTTTTATTATCTTTATTAGTATTTTTTACATTTTATTATGTGAAATTTTTACGAGGATTCCAAAAAATGTATTCCTTTTCGCTCTAAGCTATTGTAGTTTTAGATATAATATTTGTTTCTATTGTTTTTTCATTTTATTTTTATTTTTATTTTTTTTACATTCCCAGGCAAACTTGGGACCAGCATTTCCAAGGCACATGTAGTTCCGTTTTACTGTTAGCATTAATATTTTTTCAAGATACATAATGACGGCTATAACAGACGCTGCCTATATATATATACTGCAAAAATATATATACATATAATATGTATATAAGTAGATAAATATAGTTTAATATATATAATACATATAAAATATATATATATTAATTATATATATATATTATATAATATATATATATATACCTGTAAAGTAAAAAATTCAAGTGAAGAGTTAGTTACATGTTCAGGTTAATCAACTAGATCAATTAATTTTAAATCTTGGAAATACATGCATTAATTTAGGAGTAATAATACCACTTTTTTAAATAATTTCTTAGCGAAAAAAATTGCCTGAGAATATTTTCAGGGCAAGGGGAGTAGAGGGATCCCTTGAAGGAAGGAAAGCTTATGGAGGAAGATACTCTTGACAAGGGAGTTAGAGAGACCCATTATTGAATTTATGGCTCAAGATCTACCTATCCGCGGAGGAAGGCTCGAGAACCCAAAATGAAAGTAGGACTGTAGTTGAAAATTTACAATCGATTACAATATAATGATCACAATAATTATGATTGAGAAACGCTGATCTAAGGTATATTAATTTAGTCTACTCAAAGGCTCAAAGGAAAGTAAGGTAAGTATATATTTATTTGTTAATTATTTAAAATTTAATCGGATTTTTAAAATGACTCCAGCATTGGTACCAGTAGACCCATACATACAAGGATATAACAATTACGTAGGAGCATACCATCGTAGTAGTATAGTCAATAAAAATTTTAATCAATACAATAATTCTTTATTATTTAACCTTAGAAGTATTAGTAATTGTGCTGAACTATCAGTTTTATTGGCTAATGAACTTTTAGCACGAACTGAAATAGAATTAAGAAAAGCTAAAATTGTTTTCGATATTATTATTATTATTATTTCAGGCCATCTAGCTCGACATACAGCATGTGTAATAGGAAGCAGCAGCAATTCAAGCAAATGTGCTTAATCCGGAGATCAAATCATTTTAAATGAATTTCATTTTTCTCAGAATATTTTGGAACTTTTCAAGAGCTGTTATTATTAAAGTAAGAACAGCAACAAACACAGCAAGGTTAGAGAAGATATTGGCAAATAACATATATAATACAATTAGGCAAAGAATTAACAATGTATTACCATCAATTCTTAATATCAATTTCATAAACAAGATGTAATAGGTTATCAAAGAACTCTCAAACTGCACAATCAACTTACGTAGGGTAAATATATATATATATATATATATATATATATATATATATATATATATATATATAATATATATATATATATATATATATATATATATATATATATATATATATATATGATTGTTTTGTCTCCTCTCTTATCTTAGGCATTCAATCGTGTAATAGTAAATAATAATTTTAATCAATACAATAATATATTATTAAACCTTAGAAGTATTAGTAATTGTGCTGAATTATCATTATCAGTTACGTTGGCTTGTCACTCTGCGACAATTCCAGAATCGATCGACGGACCTTCGGACGGCAAATGTTCAACTCCGATTTGTGTTGCTCGCTCAATCTTCCGTTCAAGCCTCAAAGTTATTTCAAAGCAATTCAGGTAAATGTGCCTAATGTTGTTGCTCTACCCGGAGATCAAATCATTTTAAATGCATTTCATTTTTCTCAGAATATTTTGGAACTTTGCAAGAGCTGTTATTATTAGAGTAAGAACAGAGACAAATATAGCAAGAATGGAAAACCTGAATGCAAACAACATATATAATACAATTAGGCAAAGAATTAACGATATATTACCACAAATTCTTGGTAATATATCAATTTCATAAACAAGATGTAATAGATTATCAAAGAACTCTCATAAACTGCACAATCAACTTACGTAGGGTATATATATATATATATAATATATATATATATATATATATATATATTATCTATCTTATATATATATATATATATATATATATATATATATATAGTATATATATATAATATATATATACTTTGTCTCTGGCCCCCCCACCTTAATTGGAGAGCCACACTGCTTCCCAGGGAAGGCCGGCTGCCGCCACCTGGCGCTTCCACAGGTCGAGGAGAGAAGAAATAAAGAAGTCGGCGCGGGGGGCGTCGAGAGCAGAGCACCCCAGAAGGAGGTGCTCTATTGTATCTTAAGAATTGTGACATCTGGTGCAAGTGGGGGAGGTGACGTTGTCAAGTTTGAATATATATTTATATCGCATGAGTTTTGGGTGGTGACCTGATCTGCTCTCCGGGCGAAGTCCATTTGTCCTCTTCTGGACAGCGTTTCTCTTCTCTAGGGAGAAAATAATTGGCAGGTGTGTTTAATATTGTTATTGGCGGTTTTGAAGCGTTATTTGTGTTGGTTAGATGCGGTATTGGATATGTGTAATCCATGAACTATTGGGAAGGGGGGGATAATATTGTAAATGTCATTTGTAATAGAATTGAGCTTGTGAAGAAGGGGGGATTTTAGTCTTTGTCGAGGGGGATTGGAAAGAATTTGGTGACAAGGGTGGGTTGGTTAAGGGTTTTCTGATAGAATTGAGTCCCCACCATCTCCCAAGTGTGTGAAGATGGGGAGGATGGAGGTTTCATCGTGTAAATGTTGGATTGGGGTGGTTTTAGTGCAACCTGTGATATTTGAAGAGGTGATTAGGGAGTGATTTTGTAATTTATTTGTTCGATTTTGAGAGTGTGGAACCAAGCGGCTGGAGATCTTTAATCTGAATTCTAAGAAGTTGTTTATAGTTAGTAGTGAGTGTGTGTTTCTAATCCTGAAGTTTTATTAATATATATATATATATATATATAATTATATATATATAATACTATATATATATATTATATATATATATATATAGTATATGCCTTGAGAGTAAAAAATTCAAGTGAAGAGGTAAGGTTAATCAACTAGATCAATTAATTCTAAATCTTGGGCGACGATGTATAAATTTAGGAATACCAATATCACTTTTTTAAATAAATTATTAGCGAAAAAAATTGATTGAGAATATTCTCAGGGCAAGGGGAGCAGAGGGATCCCTTTGAAGAAAGGACTATGCAGGAGGATACTCTTGACAAGGGAGGTAGAGGGACCCATTATTTAATTTATGGCTCAAGATCTCCTATCAGCGGAGGAAGCCTTGAGATTCCAAAATGAAAGTAGGACTGCAGTTGGAAGTTTACAATCGATTACAATAATTTATGATTGATAATTGACTATATGTGTCGATGTCAATGCCGGATCTAATGAACAGGTTTACAGAAGGAAAGTTGAATATTATGAGTCCGACTGTTTTAAAGAATAGGTAAAAGCTAGATCAGGATTTTCAACGGTCAGGGTGTCATCGCTGGTCCTTAACTGAAGAAGTGATTTGGCGGCGGTGTCTTATGATCTGTTAAGGGAGATCAAGTTGTTATCGATAATAAAAGCCTATAGAATTCGTGTCCTTGGAGAAAAGTATAACAATGCAGCGGGCAGCGGAGCATTGGAGAAAGTAGCGCATCGGTAGAGGGGGTTAGAGTAGTCCTGAAGTACTTCCGACCAATGTGCACCCGTCTCCACTGCTTGGTAAATAGCTGACCTTATCCCTCGTTGTACTTGTTTCACTTCCTAAGAGATAGAGATACTGGTTGGGCTGTAATGGTACATCTAATTTTAATGATGATTAAAGGTGGTGTCGTTTTTAATGGCGAGGAAAATCCCGAATTAATCCCACTATAGGGGTACCTGTGCGCCGTTCTGCTCATGATGGAATTTATATCATGGGTAGGGCGTTTATGTTGCTCACCATAAAAAATAGCCAAATGCCTCATCTAATTAGTGAAGCGCATGAATGGATTAAACTTGATTTACACTGTTCTCTTTTTGTCCTTTAACATTTGTCTTTAAAAAAAATCTTTCGCTACGTTGATGGACGTTAATCTATGGTATATTAAATTTACATCCTGCAAAGGAATTACGAAAGACTTAATATTCTTATATGTATTTATACGTATAATATATATATTATTTACTTTATATATATACTATTATATATATATATAGTATTTATAATATATATATAGATTATAATACTACATATATATACGTATATTTATAAATTCGTAGTTATTAATATCGCTACGCTTATATAATTATTATATTCCTATATAATATATATTATCTATATATATAATCAAATCATCTTATATATTTATATAACCTATAATTATATATACTCTTATATATATACTTATATCCCCACTCCTCTTTCACAAAACCCTACTATTTACTCCTATTATGTCACGTAACTACTATATATATATATCTCTCAATTATAAATATAATTTAATATATATATCTACCATGCTCAGGCTTGATCTTTGGTAATCCTTTTTTTTTTTTCCTAAATAGAGTATATGAAAAAAAGTGTTTTCTGTAATAGTGTTTCTATTACATGAGAGAGATCTAGTTCCATTGTAAAGAAAGATGTCCGGTACTCATGGAGCCTCAAGAGGGGATCATTATCTCATTATTAGACTGCAGTGTGTGGAATGCTTCCCTTCTCACCCAAATGCTCCTCGATGTATAATCTCATAGCTTGGCTAGCTCTCTTTTCACTCTCCTCTCTCTCTCTCTCTCTCTCTCTCTCATCTCTCTCCCATCACCTAGTAGTATACTATATATATACTAAATTATATATACTAAATAATTCATTTATTTACTATATAATTTATATTATTATCTAATTCTAAGATATATAACTATATTATTATAATATTAATATATAGTAACATATAAATTATATATGTTATACCCTTATTATCTTATTTATATATTTTATTACTATTAGTTATTATGATAATACATAGTATACTCTATATATATTAATATATATATAATATATATATATTATAATATAATATATAGTTTTTATATATACGTATATATATTATGTATATATATATTATATTATATATTATATTATACATATAAGTATAGTATAGTATTTATATAATATATATATATATATTATATATAATATATAAGTAGTATAAATATATTTCGGCCAGGATATATATATATACTATATATATATATATATAGTATATACGATATATATATTTATATATTACTCTATTATACTATTATATATATATATATAGTATATTATATATTATATCTATATACTATATATATATAAATTGTATATATCATGTGTAGTAGATAATATAGATATACTATTAATCATCTATATTATACTACTATATATATATTACTATACCTTAGTTTATATATATATATATCCATATACAGTTTACTATCATATTATTGATAATAACTGCTCATCCTTCTGCACCTCACAGTATTGTAATAAGTATTGATAACACTATTTTACTCCATTTAAGTAATTTTCACCCTGCTGGGATTGAACCTGCGGATGTTGCAGATGATCGCGTAAGTGCTTGAGACCACTACACACGAATCTACATTTAGCGTACTAAATCTTCTTAATAATATTGCACCCACCATACAGCGTCATGCCACCTAGTTTGTGGTACGTGTAAAAGCGTTGGGCTGTCCCTCCCGCCCCTTATGTGTGTGCTTAATATTCTCCGACTCGCGCCAAGTATTTTGTCGCGATTCGTCTCTAATTCAACTGTTGGGCGTGTAGTTTGGTCAAGCAACTTACTCATAGCGGACTCTGTAAGCCAGGTTCAATACCAAGCAGGGTGAAATGCTTAATTTATAGAGCATATTACTTATTATTATTATATATATTATATATATATATATATTTTATATATATTATATTATATTGATTATATTAATATTCTTATTACCTCTTATTATTATATATTATACTATAACATTGACTATATATATTTATATAGGGGAATTGGTTAAACAAACATTTTTGCTTCCCTTTCCCCAAATCCATAAAATTTGGTTGGTAATAAAGTTGTTTGTCTTTTTGTAATAAAATGCTTTAAATAAACTGTCCCTTTTTGTCCTATTATATAAAAAAGCGTAAAATAAACTGTTTTTCTTTCGAAGCAACACATGTGCCAGCCAAATATATTGCTGAAGAGGCAAATACTGAATCTCCTTTACAGGATTAGGGGAATAAACGTTTCGATTCAATGAAATTAAAACAAAACAAAATGAAAGTATTTCTTGAATACTAGTATAATATTTTATAATAAGAGAGATATATACTGCACTATAACCTGGGTCTGTCGCTTTGTTGGACGAATGTTCTTATTTAGGACTTTTGTGATGAAAATAGAAATACAAAATTGATTGGAAAAAAAATTATAGTTATTTTCTTCATTGAAAAGTCAAATCCTAGGAAAAGATAGGTAAATAATTAATTTCTAAATAGATTATTAGTAATAACAATTTAAATTTACTTTGAAATTCCCCTCCCCCCCCCCCAAAAAAAAAAAAAAAAAAAAATTTTTAACATATTTAAAAATTTTTTTTTATTTCATTTAGGCAGAATCTAATTTATAATTCTGCAGAAGTACAACAGAATTAAGGCTATTATATATTAAACTTATAATATACTTATATTATATTTATTATCTATATCTATTATTATTATATTACTTATTAATATATATATATATATACTAATATATTATATTATATAATATATATATTATAAGTATATAAATATAAATATATTATTACTCTCATTTCTCTCTCCTCTCTTTACTCTTCTCTCTATATATCTATCTATTACGCTCTCTCTCTCTCTTCATCATCTCTCTTGCCTTACTACTCTTTCTCTCTATCTTACTATCTTGTTTTTTTTTTATTCTTTTGTATATTTCTTTATATTTCTTTAATTTTTTTTCTCTTCTCTTTATTCTTGCTTTAATATTTCCTATTTCTCTTCTCTTTCTAATAATTATTAACTTTTTCTATTTATTATCTTCTATTTTCAATTTTATTCTTTATCTTCTTCATACTCTTCCTTCTCTCTTTCTCTTCATTTCCCTTTTTCTCTCTCTCTCCTCTTATTCTTAACTCTCTATCTCTACTCTCTATCTCTCTACTCTCTTCTTATCTCTCTCTCTCGCTTCTCTTCTACATCTTATCTCGTATGAGCAGAGCCGCCGCGCACCCGGCACTCCCGCCCGCACCCTAGGTATAGTGTAGTCGTGAAAGTGCTCCTTTTTCTAATGATAAAACATCCGCAAAGCGCTCCTAGAGCGTTTCTAATATATTGTTGCTCTCACTATTATATAAGGGGATCAGATGAGTATATTCACCTTATGCTTAACTAATAAAGTGTCCTCAATATTCCAAGTATCTACCACTATGGCTTGCGCTCACTGACATTTTCATAATAGTAAAAATGTCAGAAGCTTGAACCAAACACTTGTTTGAGAGAAAGAAATTAAGGTGAATTACCTAATATCGCAATCCATTCATCTTATATACAATAAAAATATATATTAAACTTTATCCTCTCTCATATATATATATTTATATATCATAGCTGACACCTTTCCCTTTAACTAATTGTATCTCTCAATTATAGAAATAATCATATTAGATTCCTATTCATAATTTCTTTACCTATTTCTGAAATTTAGCATGCTTATTATTCAGATCAGCTGATAATTCTATTATGCTTACATTATTATAACCTAACATTGAGCATTATTGTCATGATTCTCTTTCCCTATTAATGACAGCATAGTACAACATTAAATAACTAATGTGAACTTGATTTGAACTCTACCTCGCTCTCTCTCACTCTCCTATGGCTACAGTCTACTTACTCCCAAACATACTCTATACTCTAGTAAATTACTCCCCCTTATATTATATTTATATAAGGGAATTAGCTATGTTATAGATTTAATAATGGGCTTATTTGCTTTTTTGTTATTATGAATCATGTTAATAGATTCATTATTTAATTTCCTTATATCCTACAGATTTGAATTTGTTGCTAATCTTACCTTCAGTTACTTAAATGGACCTACGTTTCAGCTTTCCTCATATCCTGATAATCTACTTACCATACTTTACCTAATTATTCCCAGTAGCAGAGACATTTAGTTATCTAAAAAATACATATACTATATATATACATCATATATATATATATTCATAACTAATTAACTAGCTATCAAAATTTAAGACTTTAATTTGACATTGTTAAGGCTAGGCTTTTTAATTGATTTGTGAAAGCTAAAATATTATTAAGGGAATTAGCTTGTTATAGACTCCATAATAATGGGCTATTTGTTTTTGTATTATGATAAGTTAAACTGACTTATAGATGTATTGCGTCTTCTTCTCAACCATCTGAGTAATTATAATAATTCTGCCGCTAACTCCTAACATATTAAGAATATTGAGTTATATCCTCTATTATCTTCCAGTCCCTGATCTTCGGATTACGATATTTAATTTCTCAACCGATCTAGGGCTCTAAGCATGATACCATATCTGTTCCACCGACCTCTACTTTTTCTAATACTATATATAATTCTATTTGTTCGTGTCTCGATTAACATGTTTTTACGCAAGCTTAATTATATATCATTAAAATATATTTTAATGTGATCATTTTATAATTAGTGCTCCATGTAGACTGATGTGCTGTTAATGTGCTGGGAGTAACTCAATCCTTCGTCACCTCATAATGGGCGACTCTGTCACCTCTTCTATGGTACTCACTCCTTCTGTTGATCCTCAGATCACCTATTTTTCTTCTTATTAGGATGCTACTAACATAATGGTACTTTATACCTAATTGTGTAATGTTTTTAAGATATCAAACTAATCTCTTCTTATACCTATATAGCTACTAAATTATTCATCAATCTCTCTCTCTCTAGATTGGCGTCGCCTCTTTTGTATTAGCGTTGAGAGTCGCCTCTATGGCATTCGTTCTCGGATCTATATTTTATACGTAATTTATTAGTGAACCCACTCACACAATATGCACCCTCAGTAAAACTTTCATTATCCGAACCATGTGAGTTCACCTCCATTCCGTGCTGATTTTATTAATGTAATACTCGAGCTCGAGCTTGGTGTACCTTATGTTTTTCAACTCTCATATTGCACCAATGCATAATATTGCACTTTGTCCTCACCTTCATAAGTTATATTTTCTCAGACCCTCAACTGATCATTGTCTTTAATAAGTTCTTATACTCCTCCAGTGACAAGTTATCATTACTTCGGCTGAAACTTGTGACTATTCTCTCGCCGATACTTCCGCAGATAGGCGTATTCGTCAATCCCCTAGGTGTAGTAATTATATACGTACCCAAGGAGTGTTGAACAACAGTCTAACTATACGAGTAAGAATGCAGAGCTACACTCTCACAAGTAGCTAGCAAACGCCGCACCATCTTTCAATATAATGATTTATTTTGTTCAAAAAATATCATAAAGGCATAACGAGTAATCTATCGTATATATAACCGAATTCTCAGACCGATAACACGTATAATCATTACTTTTATATATCGAACTTACGATACTTACATATATATACAATTATACTTCGACCTGTCCAATTCTAACAATAACTTACCTCTATCTTCAGTGTAGACAGTTTTATTCATGAAATATTCGTCTCCGCTATCCAGTCTCTCCTCCACATTCTCACGTTTATGCGCTTCATCTATCTCTAGATATTCCAATTCTATTAGCTGCTATCGCTATAAGATGACTATATTGTTTTTATACTAATTCCATTAGGCCTTAGTTTTAGCTATAAGACGAGTATCTTCCTCTGACTATACCCTGATAAGGTGACCTTTATTCAATAAATAATTTGATAGTATAGTCATTTAAAACATATCTAATTGTGTTATTAGACTTTTCAACAGGCCGAAAAGGTTAAGAGACTCATATTTACTAATATTATAAATCCAAATAAGTCGTAAATGACATGTACATAGGCTAATAATAACTACAATTCAAGCGTATGATAAATATATTTTCTATTGATATATATTACTATATATAGTATAATATATATATTACATTATTAGGTACATTATATTGTCTCGTCTCTCAACGAATATTACATCGCTTGTTATAAGGCGTGCGATACTTAGCATTTTCATATAGTTGTGTGTATTCTCTATATTTGTGACATATAAGAGTCTGGATCACTCTGCAATTGTTCACTGTATGTATCACAGTCTGTTGAGTAAATTCCCTTGTTCTTTACTGTATAAGCTAAAGTCGCTAATCTCCTCTCTATAATAACCCTGTCAACATCTCAAAAAGATCCGTAGACTCAGGTCGTTGTATTCTAGAGAAATCACACTAACATTTCGGTACTGTATATGTCTAATACTTATCAATTATAAATGGTAAGTAAATTATGTTGAGGACGCGTATCCTGCTCTTGAAGAGTCGCCAGGCCATTTTCAAATTTCCAGTTTGGTTTCCGCAAATCGTTCGACCGTGGTCCCTTTTTAAGACTGGCACTAATATAATCCTGGATATCTTTCTTAATGGTAAGCATGGTTCTATTGTATCTACTTTCTGCTTTGACCTTCTGAATAGTATTGTATATTGTTCTGGTATCTAAGATGTACTTTTTTTACAAAAACTGGGATGATTCTAAAATGATATATTTAATTTGTTCATACCTCGTATATTCATAGTCGATATATACAACTACTATATACCCTAATAGTACTATTTACTCAGTGTCAAATATTTTTCTTACTATACTACTTTTCTAGTAGTATAAAAATGGCTATACGTGGTACTACTCATATATGGTATACCTTATATGATGGGTAAATACCGAGTAGATTAGGCTAACTCATAATACAGCTATTTGAAAGAAAGTATTATAAAATGGTAACCCGCTTGGCTATCATTATTCAATCTCTCACGCACTAAACCTCATATAAAGTCTAAGATTAATATATTTTAATGTCAGACCAATAAAGGAGATCGATAACCTGACCTTTTATCAATATATTTTATTCCTCTGATGAATCCTTAAGTGCCTTAATATATATTTCATACTATATTATCCATGTGTATATCATAATAGTCAAAGTATTCTTAGGACTTAATCTAGTATTCATACACCTGAACGATACAGCACCTGTACATTAATATATCTGCTGATAAACGATTTTCATAGTCGTGCGTTGTATCTGACCTTCTATTACGTTATATCTCACCTCTCAACTAATCTGGTTAGTATAGATAGTATGCTGATTCAGCAAGTCTCTTTATTGTCTCTCTACTCATATACCCTTAATAGTATAATTATATAAGTGTGATATCTCACTCAGTAGTGTATACTAATATAATATTGGTATACTAAGATTGAACTAGTCAGTCTGATATATTCGTCTCAGTGTACGCTCCCTCAATCCTTTAGTCACTATACCTTTATATTATCAACTTATATATTTCTACCATACCTAACCAGGCTGATACTTGTAATCTCATCTAACTGGGAGCCTTACGTGATAGTTCCCCGGCTCCGTGAAGTCTTTGGATTCGTTAAATCCGATTGTTAGATTCCACTATTATCTCCTTCAAGGTAATACATCATGCTGCGCCCAAGGTTTTTTAAATATTCTTATTTATTCATCATTTTTTTATTTTTTCAAAAAAAAAAAAACCCACCTAATTATATTTACCCTAGTTATTATAGTAGTATATATTCGTACTCATATTGATCAACTATATGTGTCATGTATAACATTAGCATACGCGTTATATATGTTTAGCTATTTATCTAATCATAATGCTAAAAGCTCCTTATAACATATCACGCTATGTTCGCCAACAACCCTTGCAAGGTTATTACCAGTCTTAATACTCATCTATATTTTATGGATGACATGTGATCTACACCTTGGCCTATTTCTGCTATATCCCACCAACCTGCCTTTATAGAGTTTTACTAACTCATCTCCATATAGAGCATCCCCACTCCTTTAGTTTATGCGGCATCTAATTTTTTGCTACATATTCGATGTGTATTGATTCACGGCTGATTTATTTCGATTAGTGTGTTTATACTTACTCAGGCTTACTAAAACTAAAGTAGACTCACTCTTATAGATATATATAGTGTGGTGATGTCGTTCCGCTGTCTTTCCTGATTCGCAACATCTCTCATACACTCCCCCTTCTAATTCTTCAATTATTTTTAACGGCAGATGTTATAGTATTAGTATAAAACACTATTGCCCTCTCTCTCTACAGATAAATCTCCTTATATCGATTCTTGTCATGTATATATATTAATCATCTGATTCGCTCAGCGCCCTGCAGGCGCTTAATGGACCTCACCATATATTTACTCATAAGAAATACTACTATATAATAAAATGCATCCGTAACTTTACTCAATAAAAATATTATTTCGGCCTGCTCCACATTCTCATACAAGATATATAATGTTATGTTCATAGCTCTAGATTACTTAGTGTCTGATGGACCTCACCCCCTACTATTACGGTAAAGGATGTGCTGGAGCTAAATAAATTCTAAGCTCTAGTATAGAGAGACAGAATTCACTGTGATAATTCTTACTTTCACATAGCTGTTCTCCATAGTACCTCCTGGTGAATATTTGACAGTATCTCATACCTCTCACATATCAATTAGTAATTATTATATTATAATGCTCTCTCCGACCTATCCATCTTTACCTAGGTATTTATCTATAATATTGGTCAAGGTAATATAGTGTTAATGAGCGAGTTATATAATTCTCAAGCGTAGCTGTCACGTAATACATTATCAAAAGTAGATGAAAGAGAGAAGATGTGGAGTGAGATGACGTGAGCAGCGCAAACGTGGTACACTCAATACTCTATCTGCTTTACACTCAAACACGCATCGCACTCAAACGACCTCTAGCTATAGTAACTCTTACGACTCACTGCTAGTTACCTCCTAATCAAGCTACAAATTTTGCTTCAGTGCATTCGACCAATCTATCATCTGATAGTAGTTATCTTCTATTAGTACCCTCATTCACTATGGGTCATCTTTTGCTAACTTAATTATTCTCTATTCGGCTCTATATATACACTACTCTCTCTTAATGAAAGGTTTATAGTATCCCACGCGAGATTTTCTGAATCTCTCTCGCCTTTGTAATTAGTACACTATTATTTTCTTTACCTTCAAGAAACAAATAATTCTTCTATACAATATGTGATAAATTGTATGATAATCGTAATATAGAGGACTATGTATAATTGTGAGACATCTTTTTAATATATTTATTTATATTTTTAGCATTAGGTTACTGATATATTTACATTTGCCCTCAACAAAGAAGAGATTTCTCATGCTGAAAGCTAAAATAACCTTTTGAGAGGAAAGTGATCACCCCACACATCATGTAGAGTATTTGAATTATTATACATAACAGTTTGGCACATTCCTTATATGACCATTGGATGTATCCTATAAAAAAATAAACTAATAAATTAAAATATAAAATAGTTTATATATATGTTAATATATTTATTATAATAATATATATATATATTATATATAGTATATATATATAGTATTATATATTTATACTATTTATATATATATATTTAATACTATATATAATATAATATATATATTAATATTTCATATGGTCAAATATCAGAATCGTGATTTAAAAAAATGTGCCGCCTATTATATATATTATATAAATAAATAATTTTTTGCTAATATATATAATACAGTATTAGCATTATATATATTATATGTTATATTATAAGTATATATATATATATAATATATATTATATAGTATATATATATATATATATATAATATTATAATATATATATTAGATACTAATCTATCTTATAGTTAATCATCTATTATCTACGTGTGATTTACACATAAGGCATACTCATGTAGATCTCGACCTCACTGTTGGATACCTTAATCTTACGTACAATGTGGATAGTATCATCCCCGTAGGGCTCAGGCGTCCAAACATATCCACGAACAACCCCCCTCCCAAATTCACTCATATGACGCGACACTTTATGCTCGCCAGTAGCTGGCTAAAACTCAAATTACCTCTTCTTCAGTCAATATATCTATTACTGACTTCTCTAATCTCTTTATTCTATCATGATCTCCAGCTGTGGAATGTATTGCAACACAGTTAACATTATGCGTGCGCATAACCAACTCTTTGCTAAAAATACATTTATATATATATTGTCCATATGACCAAATCATCTTCATTATTACATACTCAGATTCTATCTCTAATTGATCCTATTCTTCCATCCATAAGATACAAAATACTCTCTAAATGTACATTCATTCCTACTCAATACTTATTCTTATCAATTACTCTAACTACTAATAGCACCTCTCTAATTTAGTTACCATTATATTACTGAAACATTTATATTATACCATTAAAGATTCGTATACCTCTAATATCATCCACTAAAGTAATAGTTTCATATAATATACATATTAAAACTAATATGCAACTACATAACTTCATTGACAAACCTATATATATTTATTAGCGCATTATCAAGCTCTTAGTCCCTTTCATCTCACATGGATTTATATATTGACATAAGCAGCAACCTTTCCATACCTAATATTTCGCAATCTTTCCTTATTACATACATACTTATTGTGTAAGTTCTATCTATCTTTTTATACTATAAATTCAATACTTATATTATATCTCTCCTAAATATATATTATTATATATATACTCAAACAATTTAGGAAATGGGAATATTATATAAAATATTCTTATATGAAAACAGAACTTCATACAAGGGCGGATGTTCATACTCTAATTACCATAACCTTATTACTCTTATCTTAATATTATTTCTTTATAATATATATCATTAATATATATATAGTATATAAAACCTAATATAACACTTAATTTAGCACACTACTCCTGCCAGAAACACCGCGTTTGTCTAATCCTCTCAAACTATCTTTTGAGTATTTGCCACATCTCATAAACCAAAATAATACTAATCTGACAATATTATAATTATAAGTAGATGCACTCACTACCATTACTTTCCATTCTCCCATCATTCTAATACCTTCCCCTGTCCACCCACCTATTTAAGTACTTCCATTAACCCAACCCATACACTACACCTTTGTATATTATAGAAGGAAGGTTTACTTATGTCCTGTCTCCACAAATTTATGTTATATATCTAACCCTAATCGAGATTATCTCATGAAGAAGATTTAACCAAGAAACTTTTACTTTTAACGTCATTTTATATCATACATTGTTAATTCCATATCAGAAAACTACTATATCACTAACACCTGTATTAGTAAGTGACTATCTAGTTATTTATATACCTATATCATATGCCTATGAAAATGGATAAACATTTAAGTAATATATATCATAATTATTAAAATATCTTTATCCAGTTCAAATTTCTCAATACATTTTCAATATCATATGTTATTAATAAAAAATTTTTTTATAGCCATCACTGTACCTCTACCTTCTTTCTAATACACACTTTTATATTACTTTATTAGTCCTATGTATCGGACGCACTTATTCATCAAAATCAGTATTAATATTATCTTCCTACCACTCAAAACTAATCGATAACATTCATCTTTATAATTCCTACTAGTTCTCATTTATCCTCTTTACCTACTATTATTATTATAAGTTTTATATTTCTGTTTATATCTCTCTCCAATCCCTCAGAACTATAATTTCCATAAACGTTTGTTACACAACTTCCAAAATCCATTCAGTAACCATCTCGCCTTCAGTTACATAGTACATATATATTTTATGAAAGTTATTTAATTTTACCACGGTTTACTTATTTACGTAGTTCTTTTACAAATATTCTCACTACTAATCTCTAACGTCTATCATTATTAATACTCTCTCTATATAATACCTAGTGTATATTCCCAGTAAGACTACTATTAAGCCTCTCATTCAATTATCCATGATTCTGACTAGTGTGTTGTTTACCTTCTAACTCTAACACATATCTTTATCATAATACAGTTACGTAAATCACTATTATCTCTATTACTATTATCCTAATAAATTCCTCACGTTATTCTCTAATGCGAAAGAATTTGGACCAAAGAATCAGAAAGAGAGAGATGAGAGAGCGTATCCTATATTCCTGTAAGTCCTAATTTAAGTAGCATCATTCGTCTCTCAGAATAACTCATTGTTTAATACCTCTTTTCCTCTCTATGTATTTACATACTTTATAGTCTTCTTGTTTCCCTCCCCTTATGTTAATCTACTCTACTCATAACTATTATTTTGACTTATCATCAATTGACATTTTTATGATACTATATCACCAATACTCTTTTATACTCTTATCTGCTCAGAGCATCTCTAATCCTCTTTTCATTATCATAACTCACTTACATACTCATATAATCATCTTAATATTCCTACCTTAGCACCTGTACCATAATACTTCTTACTTCTGCTCGACTATCTAACAGAACGTACTTCTACTTCATATGCGTATCTCAAGTATATTGTTATCATATTCTCATCTTGTTAACATCTCAACTATATATTAATTATTATGCTCACACTAAAAGTGCATCTTAAATAAATTATTATTATCCATATTTAATTTACTTGTTTTCTATATTATTAACTTATACTCTATATATTATAACTTACTTTCACATCATTTACTTTTCTATTAATCACCTCATCTTCACTTAACTAATAAATTATAGCATAACTATCTATATGGAATATTATATATATTTAGGATGGTGTTAGATATAATAAACTCTGACGTCTAAGCGCACATATACTATAGATTCAACTAGCCAGTCATCCAGTAGCGATAATCATACGAAGCTATAATGAGTAGTGATTATGAGCTTATTATATTTTATTTTTTTTATATATTATTACTGTACTATATTATATCATTTTTAATTATTATTATATTCATTACTATATTTTATAACATATAAACTTCAGAGTATCTGTATGCCCCACTATTAACTACATTATATATTGAAATTGAACCGTAGGAAATGACCTTCAGTCTTTAACTCTGACATTGAAGAGCTTGATGTACTTTTAAATAAAGAGGAGTCCTCTTCTTCTCTCTCATGCATTCAACTACAATCTATTTTACTATATTTTACTAAACAATCATTGTCGCGTGAATATATATAAAAGGCGCTTTAAAAGAAATACGCATAGAGCATATGACGGACTATATGATATCATACACTCCACTGCCTACGTTTGTAAGCCGTTTCGTAGTTTTGCTCAAGAGTAAAGGTGGCAAACAAAATTAACTCTTTCACTCTCACGTAAATAAATCTGACACTATCCGTTATTACAGAATTTTTATTAGAATCATCCGAACATTAATCAAAATCGACGAGATGGCATTGACTCTTAAATTTTCTTTTTAAATGTAAAATAAGAATTAAAATGTGAAAGATGTAAATACATAAGGTACGTTTTTTTTCAATTTATTGTTATATTTTGGACAATTTATTTGAATTTGTCTTTTCATTTTAAATAAATTTCTATTATATCCAATTACTAAACGTTCTATAATATTCAATATTATTAATTTTATCTAATTTAGGATATTTATAATGAAGCTTTTTTTTTTTATATTTTTCTTTTTTATATATATACAGTATGTTACATAAAGTGTTCAAATTTTTTTTCAAGCATGATTGATCTCTCTTTAGATTCGTATTCATTTTATATCCTTATTTAAATTCACTACTATATACTTTAGCCTGTTTGTATCTGTTTGTTGCGTTATGATTCTTGATTTGTTGTTTTTTTTGTGATTTATAGTGCTCTGGTTAGTATAATTCATTCCCTTCTTTCTCCTTGTGGTTGTTGATTTTTATTAATTATTAGATAATAAAGAATATAAAAATAATAAATGAGTATCATCAAAATTAAAGAGCGTAAACACTCAGCATAAGTAATCATTAATACAATTGACAATTAAATAAAATAATATAGTAATAATAATGTAATGTTTTTTTATTATGTTACTGAATTATAAATGTTATTAATAATTATTTTGAGTATAACAAACCAGATTAATTCAGTAGATTAAAACATTATGTAAATAATATCAGAATTAGAAAATAAATAATATATATTAATTAGAGATTAATTAAAGATTTGATTAAGAGTTTACCGAGAGATTAATCTCGGATCACTCACATTCTGATACGATGCGAAAAATGCTTTCTTTTCAAGATGATCGCCAAATACTGATAAGTGAGTGATAACACCTTATTAATCTACATCAAATAAATAATCAATTAGCACAAGTCAAATAATAATTAAGAGTATTAACAATAGTTAATATTAATTAGAATTAACAAAGATTTATTATAGAGTTTACCAATGAGATTAATTCTAGAGATTAACCGAGAGATTAATTCCGCGTCTTTTATCTCCATTATATGAGATACCCCTCCGAGACTTTACGTTAGGTCAACTTCTCTTTTGTCTAGGATTTAGGAAAGTTTGCTCACGGATATTAGTTTCTCCTCAAGGTTTGGTTCAGTACGATTATGTTAGTCAAAAGATCATTTGCACGTTCCATTTGACTCTCAAAGATCGCTGTTTATTTACTTATTGACATACTTGAGAAATTAATACATATGGCCAACGGTATATTCTATTATATATAGAATGCAGATTACCCTATAATAGGGTAGTAGTGGCATATTAATGACAACTAACGTGAGCAAGTTTACTTCTCTCTAGCATTGCTTAGTCAAACTAGAACCTGAAAATGCTGAATAATGGGTTATGCAAATTTTCAGCTTCATAAGGTGCTCCATGAATATGTTATATATATATATATATATATATATATATATATATATATATATATATATATATATATATATATATATATATATATCTCTTTACTCATAATATATATATATCTTTATATATATATATATATATATATATATATATATATATATATATATATATATATATATTAAAAGCTATTTTTTCTTATGCATTTAAAATACTTACCTTGTGTGTTTTCTTAGTAATATATATATATATATATATATATATATATATATATATATATATATATATATATATATATATATATATATATATATATATATATACTATATATATATATATATATATATATATATATATATATATATATATATATATATATAGATATATATATACATATATATATATATATATATATATAAATATATATATATATATATATATACTTGTGTGTTTATCTATATATATATATATATATATATATATATAATTATATATATATGCAGTGTGGATATAGAAACTCGCGAAGGCATAGGTACGATATGATTTTTAAGACAAAGTGACCATAGAAATAAAAAAATCTTTGTATAAATTTAAAAATTAAATTTGGTGATAATATCTGAATCTGAACGATACCGGGTCATACAAAATTTGTTCCTAGTGAGTAATTTTGCATTTTTCTAATTTATGTCGAACGAAAATGTAAATATAATTTTTTACGGAAACTAAATGAAGCAAAAATTGTAACACACCTTAAATTTAAATAAATAAATATATTCAAACAAGATTTCATTCATCATTGCTGACGTTGCATATATATATATATATATATATATATATATATATATATATATATATATATATATATATATATATATATATATATATATATATATATATATATATATATATATATATATATTCAAGAGTTACTGGTCAGTAGGGTAGGACTGTGATGTGTGTGCAGGTGTATGTATTCAGTACAGACGTACTACGCTCAACCCACCATGCGCTCCTGTGCTGGAGAAGTTGAAGCCGTGCGCGGTGCTGCAGTGCTATGGGCATCAGGATGACGCAATCGACTCGGAGATCGTCCAAGCGTCCCAAATTTGACACCTAATCGTCAAAAAAGACATAAAAGCTATAGAAAAAAGTGGTTGACCCTATAAGGTTATATCAAAGGGGTGGGGATAGCTGAATATGACGTCATAGTCAAAAAAGATATTAAAATGATATGTATAATATTAAAAGGCTAATAAGACTTAAAAAAAAGGATAGAGACAAATCTTGTTCCCATAAGGAAACAATAAGTAGTACCGCAACACCAGAGCTATCTCTCACAGTGTAGTTTATTTATAAGTAAATACAAATAATATATATATATATATATATATATATATATATATATATATATATATATATATATATATATATATATATATATATATATATATATATATATAATATATTTCTTCTTTCTATATATATATATATATATATATATATATATATATACTTAATATATATAAAAAAAAACCAATAATATATATTTTTATATAATGTATATATATATATATATATATATATATATATATATATATATATATATATATATATATATATATATGCACGATATATATATATAGTGTTATTGCTGACCGATTAGCGGGCGCGGTCTCATAGATCGAGTGCGGTGCCCGGTGCGCGACGGTGCGGTGCGGTGCGGTGTGGTGCGGTGCGGTGCGGTGCGGTGTGGTGCAGTGTGGAATATTTTGAGCTACACTAACAGGTTTGTCTAAGGGCCGGATTTATAAACGGCCCTTTTCTCTACCTTTCGCCAAGGAACCCTTCAGATTCCTCCCTTAATGGAAATTCGAATTTATAAACGATCCTTGAGAAATTTTTTATATAAGGAACCCTTGACGTCGCAAAATACTTCGTTAATTTTTCCCTTAGTCAAGGTAGCTGTGAACCAACCTTGAACTCTGTTAAGATTTTGTTTTCCGAGCGGCAGCCATCTTGTTTTTTTTATTGTACAATTTGTCGCTATTATTATTTAATTTATTTCATTTGTTGGCATTTATTATGTAAATGATTTTGTCAAATATGTACTTTCGTGTAAGAAAATACCCAGAAACCACCTAAATAGGCTCTCACACTAGAGAAATAGGCAACGTGCAACTAGCGACCGGGCCCTAACTTTATGTAAGCAGCAGATGATTTTTTATCATCTAATAATTTTGTAGCTAGGCTACCTTTCAGCCTACGGCTATGCCGATCAAAGCAACTGGAACTAATAAATGTGAAGCAACATATCTTCAATACTCATAGTATTTTTAAACGCGTTTAGATTATTTCATTATTTTTTTTAATATCTCTATAAATTTACATCCATAAAATTAATTTATATATATATATACTTTTATTTTTTTCTAGTTTCATTTTCTTTGTGTTCATTGGTTATTGGTCTTTGACGTCATGAAATATGAAGACATTTTTCCTTGAAAAGGCTCTTCGATAGGTAATCCTTGAGTAAAGGAGAGGAAGGTTCATAAATATGGATTTTTAAGAAACTTAGGTGATGGAGAATACTTATCTAAGGGTACCCTTTGGCTAAGTGAAGTCGTTTTTCAAGGGCCGTTTATAAATACGGCCCTAATTATATTATGATAAGCTATAAAGAATTAAATAGTTACTTTACTATAAAATAAAAATCTAGTACCAAATTTTTAAACAAATTGTATTTTATAATTGTGGTAAATAACATTCATTTTATTTTATCATTTTATTATTTAAATAAATAAAGAAAGAAAAATTTAACCTTTAAGAAATAAAAGTTTTAATTTACATTTTGAATTAAATGTAAATTTTAATTTGTTTAAAATTTAATGAAATCTTTTAATTTGGTAGAAGACATCTTCACATTCGCAGACTTTTTAACACTTTGAGATATAACGATGATGGCACATACATAGTACACATTGTCTCACTGAAACATTATATATATATATATATATATATATATATATATATATATATATATATATATATATATATATATATATATATATATATATATATATATATGTGTGTGTGTGATTGTGTGATAGGTTGTGTGTTTTACCGGAGCTCCAATGGGTTGATTAATGTTTTAGTTATTTTTCCCATTAAGTGTGTTTGTACATTAAGTGCTCTCCTGTTTTAATTGTTTTTAACTATTATGGTTTTAATATTTGAAGAATTATAATCCTTATAAAAGATAAGTTATTCGTTTTAATTTTTGTTTTTGAAACTTTTTAGTTATGTTAGATAGTCATAGTTAGTTTTTAGAATTGTGTAATGCGTAGTTTTGATAGTACTAGGTTATATTTTTTTCTTCGTCTTTTTAACTTTAGTTTTTAGTGTTTCTATTTTTTTATTTATTTTAAAAGGGTTTTTGCATAACACCTACGTATTTGGTTGCATATTATTTTAATTTATACATATTTAGTTTTATGTTGAATGATTGTAATTTTTTTTATTCGTAAATTTGTTAGGGTGTGTGAATGCGTGTGTTTTAAACTTTCTAGATTTTCCGTTTTACATATTTATTGTAAATACGGTTTTAGCATTTTAATCATTTACGTTTTTTAGTGAGTAAACTATTTTAATCTAATTTCAACTTTCGTTTTTTTTCTGTCTGTCAGTTTTTGTCTGTTGTTTTTGTTGTTGTGGTTGTGTGTGCGTTTGTGATGGCAGATTTTCACAGACGCGGGCTTTCTATCGACTTTATCAACATCCGCGGCTTACTCTCTAACTCTGCATCCGTGGAATACCACCTCTCTAATTCTAACCCTAACCTTTTGCTCTTGTCTGAGACACAGATAGCTAAGAATTCATCCTCTAACTCGTTTAATATATCTAACTATAACTTATTTCATAATTTCCGTCTAAAGGGTGGAGTATGTGCCTATGTTAACATAAACACTCCTGTAACACGTCTCGAGAATCTCGAATCTCCTAACTTCGATGTTCTGTGGCTTAAAATCTTTCTTCCTTCTACTACAATAATCTTGTGCTTCTGCTACTGTTCTCCTAACAGAACAGATTTTCACGCCTTTTTTGAATATCTTACTACTTCTCACGAGACTGTTATATCTTCTCATCCAAATACTGAGGTCCTCTATTTAGGGGATTTCAATGTACACAACACTGAATGGTTGGGGTCCTCTCATACTGATTTAGGTGGGGAGGAGGCCGAATCATTTAGCATTCTCAACGATCTGGAGCAACTAATTAAAGAACCTACACACACACATTCCGGATCGTCCCAGCCAATTCTTGAACATACTTGACTTATGTTTCACCACTAGTCCTTCCCTCTATAAATACACCACCTTCACTCCTATTGGAAATCTGACCACAATCTTATATCTCTTAATTTTAATACTTTCTCTCAACAGCTCCATCCTGCCCTATGCGTTTTTCTGGCACTGATCGGGCCGATTGGGGGCCTTGCGTTGCTTGTACGCTAACTATAATTGGAATGACTGCTTTGTCTCTGATGACGCTTCGACTTATGCCGATAACGTGGGAGCTGTAATCGTTGATGGGATGAGCAGGTTCATTCCTTCTTCGACTAAATCTTTCCTCATAATCCATGGTTCGATCGTGCTTGTTCTCTGGCCATTTAGGTAGAGACAGTGCGTATCGGAGTGGAAAATTCTCGTTCTCCTCTCCTGTCACTCTTGCTAATTTTCATTCAGCTAGAAATCTCGTTGCAGGGATACTCTTCGACGAGTAAAGCGAGCTTTCATCAAACGAAAGTGCGCTAACCTCCCTTGGTTCTCCTACTGACAAATCGTTCTGGCCTCTTGCCAAAATATCTCTAACAACTTCTGTAAATCTGCCTTTCCTCCTCTTATGCGATCTGATGGTTCTGTTGCTAATTCTCCAACTGAAATGGCCAATCTATTCGGCCTCCTATTTTTCTCTAACTCAACCCTGAACGATTCTGGCATTCCTCATCCTTCTCCTTCTCCTTCTACTCTCAGGTGTCCTATGCCTTTGCCTGTGATTACATTTGATCGATTGCATGGGCTCTGAAATCATGAACGTTCGGAAGGCGGGTGGCCCGGATGGCATTCCTCGAGTTTGAGGGAGTGTGCTTCCGTGTTATCCCCGCCCGTTCAACTTTATTCTCTATGTCTCAATACTAACACTTTCCCTCAGTATTGGAAGCACGCACATGTCCAACCTATTCCTAAAAAAGGAAGCCGTTCTGATCCTTCCAACTATCGCCCTATAGCTCTTACTTGTATTCTATCTAAGATCTTTGAAACTCTTCTCAACTCTCATTTCTTGATCATCTGGAATCTCAATTCACTTCTTTCCGATCGTCAGTACGGCTTTCGGCGCTCAAGGTCTACTGTATACTTTCCCATCTTACTGATTTATGGTTTCCGCCCTTAGAAACTACTGGGAGACTTGCGTGGTGGTGCTGTGACATATCAAATCTTTTGACCGGGCATGGCAATGTGTCACTGCTCTCAAGCTCCCTCGGGTTTTCCTCCTTCTCTTTGCTTACTTATGTCTAGTTTTCTTTCAAATCGCTCAATATCGGCTGTTGTTGAAGGGGCGACTTCTTCTTCATTTTCTGTCAATAGTGGTGTTCCTCAGGGTTCTGTCTTATCTCCTACTTTATTCCTACTTTTCATTAATGATCTTCTCACCTGCATATCTAACTCTATTCACTCATATGCCGATGACTCAACCCTTCATTCTTCAACTCATTTCAATTCTGTCCTTCTTTTACTTCTATTGCCTCTCGTTCTTAATCTTTCCGATTCTATTCTCGCTGATCTGTATAGAATTTCCGGGTTGGGTCGTCTGAACCTTGTGAAATTCAATTCTTTAAAAACTCAACTTCTACAAATCTCACTCGCTAAGACACCTTCTAACTTTCCTATCTCTTTTGATGGTTCTCTCGTCTTTAAAAGCTATGTTTGAAACTTTCTTTTTTGGGAAAGTGGATAGCTTAGTGGATAAAGCTCTCGGCTGCTGTTCACTCAGCGACGCGGAGTCCAGCGTTCGTATCCTGCTGAGGGAGAGTAAAATCTCCTGTGACTCATTTAATAGCATCCGGTTGTTGTTAACTCAGCAACGCGGAGTCCAACGTTCGAATCCCGCTGACGAAGAGTAAAATCTTCTGTGACTCATTCATTTAAAATGGGGGCCAGGCCTTTGAGTACTCAGCATTTATGGGATGAGAAAACCGGGTGCTTTAAAAACTACGTTTGAAGCGTTCTTTTTGGGGACGTGGATGGCCTAGTGGTTAGAGCATCCGGTTGTTGTTAACTCAGCAACGCGGAGTCCAACGTTCGAATCCCGCTGACGAAGAGTAAAATCTTCTGTGACTCATTCATTTAAATTTTAAATGAATGAGTCAAGGAAACATTCCTAACTCGCATCGCGAATTGTTCATGTGGATCTCTAACCTAATCCAGTAAAATGAATCTTTACTCTTCGCGTCGGATTAAAACGTTGAACTCCGCATTTATTGGCTAACCGGATACTCTACAACTTACTAGGCCATCCACGTCCCAAAAAGAACGCTTCAAGCACCTTTTCTCATCCCATAAATGCTGAGTACTCAAAAAAATGTCTTGGAAACCTCACATCATAACGGTTGCTAGGGCGGCCTCAAAGAAACTGGGAGTTCTGTTTAGACTGCGAGACTTTTTTTCCTCTTCCCAGTTGCTCCAGCTACACAGGGCCTCATCCGCCTTAACCCACCCATATGCATGGATGCTATACCTCTCATATCTGGGGGGCTCTGGTTTCACCTGACTTGGAAAGGGTCGAGTCAAAGGCCAAAGCTTATAAACTGTTCTGTACTTTCCAGCTCACTTGACCCTCTATCTTTGCGGCGCGATGTTGGTGCTTTATCTCTTTTCTTGGTGCCGCAGCGGCAGGTGCTCGAGAACTTATCACTCATTACCTCCCACCTTTACATCTAGCCCTCGTAGCACTAAAAGTGCTGTGTCTGCGCATCAGTTTATTGTTGATGTAGGTAACTCCAGGTTAGTGCTGGGGTGCTTCCTTCTTTCCTGCCACATCTGTTCTGTAGAATTCTCTTCATCTCTGTGTTTCCTGCTGAATTTAATCTCCCACACTTCAAACCTGTGCTCATCTGCGTAATTTGCTTTAGTTGATGACTTATGAGGCGTGTAACACCTCCTCACTTGAATAGGGCTCTGCCCGTGAGTGGTGGTGACAACTGTATATATATATATATATATATATATATATATATATATATATATATATATATATATATATATATATATATATATATATATATATATATATATATATATATATATATATATATATATACTATATATATATATATATATATATATAGGGTTTCATAGGGTATAAAGATAAAGTAAATTTTAGTTTTGCGGAGGTTAGAGACTGTTTGCCACTAAGGTATTTTTAATAAGTTTTGAACTGCGCTCAAATTAGTATTAATTTAACTCTAAGATTTCAAGTTTTTTGTGGTCATAGGTAGATTCTATTCGGGGGGTTAACCTACTACGATAGCGCGAGCTTGTTTAATTAATTTTAATTTGCATAAAAAAATCACCAAAAAAAAAATTCCAAAGAAAAAAAAAGATTCAAAAAGTAACTTGTGACATTGCTACTATCTTGTTTAGTGGCTTAGCATAGATTTTATTACTCAATGGTAGCTGAGCGTATTTGAGCT
>JABUQX010052503.1:0-2500 GCA_015478945.1 Trachelipus rathkii | reverse complement strand
TGAAGGAAAAGAAGTCTCGTTGATGGATGCAAATGAGTGATTTAAATGTTTGGTGCGCCCGACACGGCTATGGAGCCGGTAGGGTGCCGAATTGTAAACATTTACTTAACACCCTGATATTAATATGTTACATATATTTTCAAGTGACGTAGAGAATGGAATAGTATAATTTCAATACTCGCCAAGAGTTTAGGACCCCCCTTAAAGGGCTTTCCAGATGAAAAAAGAAAAAGGGATAATGAAGAAAGATAAAGATGAAGAAGGAAATAAGAAGAAGGAAAAGAAGAAGAAGAAGAAGTCTCATATGGAAGAGTAACAGCGTCAATGTTTGCACCTGTGCTAAAGCCGAAGGCGGAGCCGGTGCTGGAGTTGGAGACAGAAGCAAAACACAGACTGCATATCTATGGAAGTTGGATTAACAAGAAGGAAAGAAAAAAAGTCTCATGTGTCGGTGTAAAAGAGTCACGACACGAACCGGTACCGGATGCCGGTGCTGGTTCAGATGATGGTGTGGAACTAGGATAGTAAAAGTTAAGTTTTAATAATAATATTGGTCTCCTTACATGGGTTATCGATACCGTAGAACATAAATAACACAGTTTCAGAACTCTCAAGGGTAACCACGAGACCCCAACAGGGATCCCCTCGAAATTTTTTATTTTTATTTTTAGAAAAAAATCTGTTTCATTAATAAAGTTTCTTGAAAAAACATTTCATTTAAAAGAAAACCTGTTTCATTATTAAAGTTTTTTTTTTGAAAAAAATTATTTTGTTTTGAAAAAACATTGTTTTTTGAAAAAATATTTTGTTTTTTTGAAAAGCATTTTGTTTTTGTGAAAAGAAACTTATGTTTTCCCTAAAAGTTGTTAAATTTTTTAATAAAACATGTTTTTTATCGACCTAAAGCAGTAAAGCAGTAGCGCAAGCAGCCCCTAGGGGACCACCCTCCCCATTTGTATTCTGTATTGTTTTATACCTTTACATCATTTGACATGTAGTTGTGAATGGACAGGTCGTAATAAGGTAGTTCTTTGTATAAGGGGACTCTGTACTCGAAATTACATTTTCCATCAATCGTGAAAAGAGAACTTTTTATAATTCTATGTATTTCTGGGTTTTTTGCTTTTCAATAGACTGAGCCGTTTGGGTATGGGGGGGGGAGGGGGCAAGTTCTGAATTTTAGTTACTTCAGACTGAAACCATAATAAAAAACTATTTTTAGAATTTCAATAATTTTTTCACGAAAGTTCTAGAATAAAGTGTGATCAAAAAGATATAATCATTTGTCTTTGAAACGCAATAAAAAAAATTGGTAACATCAAGTATTCAATTTAATTTAAAAATTTCAAATTTTTTTTCAAAGTCATCAATCACTTCAAACTTGTCTGACACCAACCCACATTTATCAATCTGAATAAAACATCGTGAGAATCTTCGCCTATAATATATATATATATATATATATATATATATATATATATATATATTATATATATATATAAATATATATATATATATATATATAGTATATATATATATATATTATATTATATATATATATATATATATATATATATATATATATATTAAATATATAAGGTCCTAAATTCAACACTATAGACTAAGTCGTTTTTTTTAGCGAATTTTCTTGTCACGCTGATATGGAGGAAAAAGTGATTTTTGAGCAGAAAAACGCCTCTAAATAGATTGAATGACTTTTTTATTTTTTTCCAAGAAAAGTAAATGATATTATTACGCACCTAACCCCACCTAAATAAGCGCACCACGAACCGCAGTAAAAAAAATTATTCACACCGCACAGCACCGCACTGCACCGCACTGCACCGCACCGAACCGCACCAACTCCTTATCTATTTCAAAATAGTTCAGCTCCGACTTTGTGGAAATATTTTTACTTGCCAAAATATTATCTTTAAAAAATTTATACTCCGACTCCGGCTCCGGATCTGGCTCCGGATCGGCTCTGGCTCTGGCTCTGGTTCTGGCTCCGGCTCCTTTTCAAAATTGTTCATTTCCAACTTTGTTGAATTACTTTCATCTGCAAAAAAAATTTCTTGAAAAAAATTTGTTCTTCAGATCCGCCTCCGGCTCCGGCTCCATCTCCAGCTCTAGCTCCGACTTCGTTTCACATTTCAGAATAGCTCAGCTCAGACTTTGCAGAAGTATTTTTATCTGCACAATTTAAAAAAATTTATACCTTGCTTCCGGCTCCGGCTTCTTTTCAAAATTGTCCAGCTCAAACTTTGTAGAATTACTTTCATCTGTAAAAAAAAAATCTTGAAAAAAAAATTTGTTCTTCAGATTCGCCTCCGGCTAAGGCTTCGACTCCGGCTCTGGCTCTGGCTCCAACTCCGGCTTCAGCTCCGGCTTCGTTTCCATTTCAGAATAGTTCAGCTCCGACTTTGCAGAATTATTTTAACCTGCAAAAACAATTTCTTTAAAAAAAATTATACCTTACCTAAGGCTCTTATCCGGCTCC
>JABUQX010052502.1:0-15421 GCA_015478945.1 Trachelipus rathkii | reverse complement strand
AGTAAAAACAAATACTGTTTTTGTCCTCCAAAGTGGACGACTATTTTAACAGTAAATAATTCGAAGATTTTACCAGAGGCAAAATGAGCAAAAACTAATACGAATATGCGAAACAAAGTGAGTAGAAATTTACGACTTAGAGAAGGTTTTTGAAGCAATTGTTGAAGCTCTAGAGGAAGTTTAGGTCGATACAGACATTGAACCTTCTTCAAAAACTTCGAATCTTCTGAAATCTGTAATCACGAGCGAATTTGTTATAAGTTTAATAATTATTACTTCAACTTTGTATTTTTTCCTTAATGTTATGTTCTTACTTCGTTGCAGTCTTTATCATTAGTGACAGCAAATGTCCTCTTAAACATATTGAAAATGTGATTCTTGTTGTAAAAGATTTTACAACAATATTTTTTAAACACCTCGGAAGTTACAACCGAGCTTCCGTTTTCTCTCACACACGAAGGACCCAGGTCTCGATTCCTGGTGGGACATAACCCGCTTTTATTTTAATATAATTATTTAAAAATATTTTAAAATGTTTTTTACGTTCCAAGGTTACAATAACACAATTTCAATACATTTTTCGATTGTGTGACTGATAACAATAAAAAAATAATTTAAAATTTATAAATCAATTATTTTCATATAAAATTCTAGAAATAATTATATTTCAAATATTTTAAGGAGAAATAAATAATACATTAATTATACACTACCGCAATTATCCAGAGAGAAGAAGTCATTTAATTTAACAGAATTATATTTATTTTAAAAATTTTTATTTGAAAATATAATATTTATAGTAGATTTAAAATTAATATATTTATATTTAATTTAAATTATGAGATAACTAAAAAAAAAAATATGACTGAGAAAGAAGTATATTGAAATTAAATATAAATTTTTTATTTTCAAAAATATTTTATTTGAAAATAATATATTTATATTCAATTTAAATATATGATAACTATATACTGAGAGAAACGTATATTTAATTTAAATATAAGTATTACATTTACAAAATATTGTATTAGATATATTTTGTGTTTTATTTAATTTAATATTATAGTAACTTATTATTACTGAGAGAAAGTATATTTAAATTAATAAATATTATATTTTCAAAATATTTTATCTTTAAATAAAGATATTAATATTAATTTAAATATATTTTTCCATTTTTAAAAAGCTATTGATATATTGATATTATTGTAGAGGAAAGACATTTAAGAATTAAAATGTTATTTATAAATACTATCTTTTGTAAAAACATTTAATAACATGGATCTATTCTGGATAACTAATGTCGTAAATTTTTCCTATTTAATTCCTCAAGTCTTGTCAATGAATATTTTTATAATTATAGAGATAAATTATTAAAATATTAAGAATAAATAAAAATTTATTAAATATGTTTTTTTTATTATTTAAATGACTATATAACTGTATTAATAATAATATAAATAATATAATAAAATAATAATAATAGTAATAATACTAATAATAATAATAAATATAATAATAATATAATAATAATATAATAGAATAATAATAATAAAATATAATATATATAATAAATATAATAAATTATAATAATAATAATAATAATATAATAATAATAATGAATAATAATAATAATAGATTTTGAGTTATTTATCACAATTTTGAAATATAATGCATGAGAAAAATTTTAATTTTATTATTATTTCCTCTTAAAAATTGACGAACAAATGCATTTAAGATGAGGAAAGATAATTTCCACATTAATTATCACTGTTGTTATTGAATTATATATTTTTCATCAATTATCTCATTTTTTTTTAAAGTTTTTCTGTTTTCTTAATTAAACTATTTTTATAACTCTTTTTGGGAATTATAACAACTTAGTTTCTAAAATTTTGAAATATTATAAAGTTACAGAGAATCTAAATTAACTTAATTTTAAAGTATTATAATTGAAGTAATTATAATTCAAAATCTTTCTAGAGAGCATTTTACAATCGATGCACAACTTGAATCATGAAAGCAAGATTATTATTTTTTTGTTACTTCCAACGTTCAACGCAAAATATTGATTAGCAAGAGCAAAGAATTTTATTAAATATTTTGCATGTTGCTCTTCATGTGCCCATAGTGTAGCGGTTATCACGTCTGTTTCACACACAGAAGGACCCAGGTTCGATTCCTGGTGGGCATAACATTTTTTTATTTTAAACAAAAGTATTAAAAAATTTTTTTTTACTATTTTTAACGATCCAAAAATTGTCCTCTTACAAAAAATTTTCAAATATTATGGAATGCTTTGTGTTTGAAAACAATATTACTTTATATAATACTAGATCAAAGTCAAATTCTAAACTATATTATAATCAATTTATTATATGTATATCAGCGAATATTAAATAATAATAATAATAAAAGAATAAAAAAAAAATACATCTTAATAAGATACTAATCATGATACAATAATAATATTAATAATAAAAATTAATAATATTATAAAATTTCCTACTACTTTCCCAATTAAAAGCTCTCTTGTAGCTGACGCTGCAATCATTGCGATAGGAATTTTTTAATATTATGTGATGGTAAAGTAGAGAACAAAAATTGTAGTTAAGTGGGCAAGATCTATAACAGAATCCTTGAAGCAGACAAAAATGTTGGTAGTATTTTTAAGAAGATGAGCAGAAAAAAAAAGTTTCAATTATAGAATTTTAAAGACTTGAGTTAATGCTTATAACTATCTGGGGGTAATTATGTAGTTAAGGTGACTGCCATTTACGTAACTATTGTATTAAAATGCTTTTTTTATCCAGTTTAGAGAGAATAGAATTAGATACCACAGTCAAGACCTGAAATTAAAGTGTTTTTATTATTATTATTAGTATATTGATTATTATATATTATATTATTTTATTATATTATATTATTATTATGGTGTATTATTATTTGTTTTATCTGCAGAATAACAGTAAAATATCAAATAAGATTGAATTTTAGTTTTTGAAAAGTTTTTTTTTATATTACCTTTAAATAGCCGTTATTAAATATTTATTTATTAAATTTTACTTCCGTTGTTTTATTTTTTATATGTTATTTATCCCAAATCTTTTGACGTATAGTTCTTTCTCTCCAAGTTTTGTGTTATTTGAAATCATCTGTCATAAGTTCTCGTTTTAATTTCCGAGCACTGAATGGAATCGCATTTATTGATTTTCTCAGTGCTAAGAATGTGCGCTTAAATTGACTACTTTCCTTATAATTTCAGATGTACATAGTGTAGCTATGTAGCAGGTGTACAGTGTAGTGTAGTAGGTGTACAGGTGTACATCTGCAGCACACATGTTGATCCAGGAACGATTTCTTGCCAACACAATGCTTATAATGTAGAAACCTTTATAGGAACAATTTATTTTTCATTATATATTTTGAAAAATAGCTTTTAAAAACTGCAAGTTTTATATATTTCTTGTCTTATCTTAGTAATAATATGATCTTTTTTTTTGTAATAATTTTTATTTAGTAAATTATTAAGTGTAATTATTCGTTACAAGTATATTGATTATTATGTAATATTTTTAATAACTATAAATACTTTTACTATTAAAATTATTAAAATTATTTTTATGCACTCTTCCTTTACTCATAAATGCGAAAAGATTTATAAATATGTATAAATTATAAATAAGTATATACATGTTGATATTTATATAATTGAGGAGAGACAAAATTTAAAATATTATATTTTTATATAAATAAAACATATAAAACTTAAAATATTAATCTTTTATGCAAAATAAGGCATTTCGAATATTAATCTTTTAAAAGAACATTTAATATAATGGAATATATATATAGTTAACTTTTGTCTAAACATTTTTCCTATTCTAAATGCCGATCTTCTCTGTTCTAAATGCCGATCTTCTCTGTTCTAAATGCCGATCTTCTCTGTTCTAAATGCCGATCTTTTCTGCTCTAAATCCATATTCCAGTAATTATTTCAGTTTTCGTTTAATTTGTTTTGTTATATTGTGAAACAATTTCTATTATCTTTAATAATTTATTTTTAAATCTTAACCTTAATTTTTAAGTTTGGATTTTTTTTAGTTTTAATGGATTCTTGATTTAGCAAATGCATTTTTTAATATTTTAATTCAAACATTTAAAACTCTTCCAAGAGAGCATTTTATAATTGCTGTACGGCTTGATAATTAGACTATGAAAGTAAGATTGGAATATTTTTCTTATTTCCGACAGAAGGAGCAAAATATTGATTAAAGAGAGCAAATAGTTTTTATAAAGTATTTTGAACACACTATCGTATGTGCTCATAGTGTGGTGGTTATCACATATGTCATACTCACATAAGGATCCTGGTGAGCATATCCTTTTTACTTTAAGTCGAAAGATTTGTTTTTCTTCAATTTTCTTAATTAACAGCTAGAATCCAAAATTGTCATCTTGTACAAAGTTTTCAAAGATATAGAGCTTTTTGTTTGATAATAATACTGTTACCATTTAATTATATGTGTATTACCTCAAGTATCATTATTGTATAATCTATTTTCAGAAGCAGCACCTATCCGAGATTAGAAATAAAAGAATATTTTAAATTATCCTTACTGTACTTTTTCTAATGTTAAAAATGAAATGTATATGCACATATTAACTAAAAATATAAACTGCATGGATGTCTGATTATGCTATGACTATATTTTGACAATGCATACCTTCCATTTTATATCCGGGTATCAAAAAGCCTCACACAAGAAATTCAAACGTTTAAAACAATATTTAGTGCTGCAGCCAGACGAATGAAAATTGAAAATATTTATTAGAGTAGTTGGTGTATTTGTGTTTATCGGAGATGTTTTGCGTTTGTGTCTTTTTCTTTCACATGAAAAAGAACACATTAGAGAAGCAATGAATTTCTGTATCTGATGAAAATTTTTCCAATTATAGCAAAGCAAAATATTCACAAAAGCAATGTTATCATGTTAATATTTTGACTTAAAAATTTGAATCTTGATATGACTTAAGTTTACAGATCATTTATAGAATATTTCCTAAAACAAGCAAATGCATCTCAAACAAAAAGTGAATGCGTTTAAGGAGAGTTTAAACGACATAGGATATTGCTCACAATGATGCACTTACAATAATGACGGTTTTATATATTTTCTTGCAGCTCAAAAGAGAAAAAGGTAACGTAGGCTACATAGCACAATTGATAGAAGCATCGTTGCTAGAGAGAATAAGAAAACGGATAGATAGAGAGTTTAGATGAGATTGGTTAACCGCAAATACATAAATTAAGTGAAGAAGATAAGAGAAAGAAAATTCTGTTAGTTTGTAGAATTTAGCCAAGTTCTATACTAGCGATCTTATCAACTTTAATACTGATTCCACAACGTGATGAAACCAAACCCAACTATATTCTTGTGACAGTAGCAAGAAAAAGCTTATTGTGAGACCTGATGTGGCAATGACACTGGGTGGGACAAAAATAAGCGATTGCAGGGCTTTTATGGTGTTGACATCCCTGTAATGCCTTGGAGTCAATAGTTTTTTTTTTTATATTATTTACTTGAAGTTATGATATAAGAAAGAAGCGTTCTACGTAAATAATAGCTGAGGATATAAAAAACAGAGTTTTGCAACAGATGTCCCATTGACGATACATTTGAATGGTAAAATTCTACCAATATCACTGGTTTTCAGAAATACAGAGAGTACCTATACTAGTTCATCGCAGTAAGTAATTCAAAACACTTAAGTTATCCCAACAACTTTGTTCAGGAAGGGCATTATAGTGATGAAATGCTGTAATTAAAGTTTGAATTGGAACTGGAAAATAATATACTGCATGTTTTTACACCACTGCAGCAATATAAGTAATAAGCAAGAGACCTGCACTAATAATAGAAATCAAGCCTATGGGTGATCATGCGTTTCAATTGGCCTGTTTGATCTATCTTTATATTTAGATAATAATAATTGTTCGGGAATGATTATTGACAAGTGCCTTGGCAGCACCTAGCTGGACCAGAAACTAGCTGTTTAAACGATTCAGACATTGGTATATATATATGATAAGTATTTTTATCGATACCAAATCGAAGCATTCGAAAGAAAGAGCAATTGTGCGTTTCTGCAAACAGCAATTGAAGAAAATGCATCCAAGAAAGATTATGCTGAACCTTTGGAGCCGACTAATCAAAAGATAGAAGAGAGAACTTACTGGACTGAAAAATTTGCTTCAAGTTTGCAATCTTCTAAGTGCGCAATTGGTTTGCAGCACTTCGTGCGCCAAATCACCAAGAACTGACCTGCAATTTCTCCAGAAACTAAGGATTATGGCGAAAAAGACTATCGCAGTGTGCAAAATTTCTCTGTCAGCATTGTGGTACTGAACGAGAGCTGTGTCTCTCGCTCTTTGAACGATGAAGTCAATAATAATATGAAGCGAAGCTGCAAATTAAGCTTTAGATAAGTCAGCTGTTGAAAGGCCTTCCAACAGAGATAAGTCTTGATTATACGGATAATATAGCACAACGCACACAGAACAGACACACTAGCAAGTTTCATTACCTAAAAAAGCAAACTTTTTCTTCCCCCCCTGTCACTCCCATCATCATTTCTTCAACCCGATCCTTCGAACGAGTAAAAATAATAATACATTTAGTGAAATGAACTAGGAAAAAACATAAATTGGTTTAATGATAATGCTGAAAGAGCTGTTGCTTTAATACCGTCCTTTAACACCCATCTTACAAAAAATGAGATCACTACAGTATATCTTGCAGATCGTAAAAAGCACAGAGATGGGCTTTCAAAATCAACAAGGTTTGAAATGAGAAAGGGACCTTTGGAGTAATTATTAGGTGTACCTTTGTGGATTAGGCCTACTGGGGATACTACGTTAAAAAAACGCGCTGGCTGTCGTTACCCCATGTGGTGGTGAGGAAATTCGACATTTAAGACATTTTATAACACATTTATCACCTGGCGGCAGCACTAAAATTGATTAATTTGCGTATATATTATTTGTAGTACGTCTCTTTTAGCAAACAGATAACAATATTAAGAGTTATTTGTCTACAATCAATTTGTCGTGATGTTAAAATAAATTACCCCAAGTAGGTGTTGGATCGACATTAAGACATTTTATAACAATTTTCAGGTGCCTGGATAATAATAATCATAATTAATTTTGAAGAAATTAGGTGGTCTACGATTTGCAACACAACAATATTAGAGAGTATGCTACTCAATTTTCGGATTAAAAAAGGGACGGTATAATATATATATAATTATATATTATATATTTTTACAATCCAATATATAATATATATAATATTATATATATATATATATATATATATATATATATATATATATAATATATATATTAAGATAAATATATAATTTAAAAATTCAGATCACGATTCACAGAGGGGCAATGCCCCTCCTTGCCCCTATGTGCGGACGCCCATGCCCACATAAGGACCCAGGTTCGACTCCTGGTGAGCATATCCTTTTTACTTTAATGACTTTTTGTTTTCTTCAATTTCTTAATGAAAGGACCTATTCAAAATTTCATCTATGCTACAATTTTCACAGATATAGACTTTTGTTTAATATGATGTTACATTTAATTATTGTGTATTATCCTCAAGTTACAATCATATTGATTAATCATATTTTCAGAATCCTCATAGTTAAAAAACACATATTGAAATAATCCTTATCTGCACTTTTTCTAATGTTAAAAATGAAATGTATATGCACATATTAACTAAAAATATAAACTGCATAGATGTCTGATTATGCTATGAATATAAAACATTTCAAAGAGGTTAAGTGTTGCACTTATTTTTATTTGGTTCTTTCACTTACATTAGAGTATAAAGATCCTATCATTTCCTTCAAGAAAATATTTCCCAAAAAAGATATTCGTAATGTTAAATTAGTGTCAAATCTTTAGCTTTAAAATTGTAATTGTTTTTGTCCTAAATTATCTCTGCAATACGACTTCAGTCATACCTTCGATCACCTCATGCCTATACAGGACATATCCTATTTCTTCTCCTCCTTTCTACCTTCCACGGTTCTACCAATTTCATTCGAAAAGGAGAGAGAAGGAAATAAGGATGAAAAATATGCCTTAATTTTAACTGCCCTTTAAAATCTTTTCAAACACCAGTCATTCCAAAGGAAGATGGTGGATTAGAAAAGATATCCCAAAAGGTACAGGAATGCCGCCCTGCCCCAGTACACTCACATGCTTTGGAGACGTTGGTCCCGTCGTGCACGGTGCCCATTCTATTGGTACAAGGAAGGGGAGATTGCATGCGACAGGTTGAAATATCAGTGGAGAAAGAAGGTGAAGTGTTTTGATGTCTACGGCCACAATAAAAAAGAGCTAGTCACTAACGTTTCAGACATTACAAGTGTGTTGTTGTCGTGGACCTTGAATGTGGCTTTAAACACGTGTCCCGCTTGTATATATTATAACTAGAGTTGAACCATATTCTTTCACGCACCTCATTTATACACATGTCTGACCACATACGTTGAACATTGATATATTTCCAGAACAAGGTCCAACTCTCACATGCACGATTAAGAGGGAGGGAGGGTGTCAAGGCCCCCAATATCATGCAAATATATATGCAAAAACAAACACGGATGCGATACAGACTTTATACTCACTTAAACCTAAGATGCCTCTGACTCTCTGAGCAGCACTGGATCTCCTCTTGATTTCCAATTGAGATGCGACACGGTCAAATGTAAGAACGAATATTACAAACGGTACTCACTATAGAGCGAGAGAGGGTGTTCTTTAATGGTAAACACCGTTAACTACACATAAGCTTAATCGAATTCCGCATAAAAGCCCCTTCACTATTTATAATATTAATTACATCCGACGGACGATTGCATTTTAATATCACAATTATTATAGACAAATCACTGAAAGTTATATACACAAAAAGAGGGTTTAATTTTCATGCTGCATATCGTAATATATGACTATCTTCGAATAGCACACACAAGAAGAAATTAAAAAAAAAAAAAAATTATAGCACAATCTCTTTCTGAGATATCTTCAAAACTGACAATTTTTTCCTTTCGACAATTTTTTGGCAGGGTCCAAACTATAACCCCTCACCCGATCGGGCGAGCAAGCCAATTAACTTCTAAGACTGAGTGGGTAGTCTACTTTTGTTTTGGAAAGGCCAGTTAAATAGTGAGAACAAATTGAAGATGTCCACAGGGCCTATCTCACGGGTAGTCCATGGGAACTGGGGGTGGGTATTTCTTTGTTAACTGCCAACTAGCTTTGAAAAATAGCCTTGGGCATCTTTTTTGTCTTTGGAAATACTGATTATACTTTGTGTGAAAACTACTCCCAAAATTAAGAAATTGGTAAATGTGTCACAGGGACCAACTCTCCAAAGTTTCGGACCTTTGGTTTCCAGGTCAACGTTTTTCTTCCTCTGTTGCTGATTAATCCCCTCCTTGGAGGTCACGGTTGAAAACTCCAGACCACTTTTCTTGTTTTACGACCCCAATTTAGATATCTGGAAGGTGAGCCGAATCTTTCCGAGATTGCTTGTTAGTTTATTTACAAACCATAGGGAACCTTGTGGCTGCTACATAAATGCGACATAAATGATTGAATTTTCTTTTAATTAATGGATTACATAAACTTTGAATGAAAACTTTTCAAATTACTTTTTAATAGCTGTTAATAAATATTTATTTAGTGAGAAGCCACAATTTACTTCAGCATGCTCATTTTTAACCCCTAATTTTTATTTTCTAAAATATTTAAAAGGTTTTGATTAATTTACTATTTCTTTTCAGAGATCGGAAACTAATGTTCAAAAAAATTGAATTTTATAAAATATTATTTCTGTACTTTTTTCGTTAATGTTAAAAACGAAATCCATAAAAACATAATTACGAAACATTTAAATAGTCATAAAATAACTATATAGCCAGTGGTGGGAAGTATCTTGAACATGTATAGCGAAAAGCCTCAATCGATACATTTGGATCGATTATCGGTATCGCTTAAACATTTACAGTATATATTGGGCATCGTTATTGCTTTTGCCATTTTCCTGCAAATGTATCGAAATAAATCGATGATCGATACTCAATACATTTTTCTAAATAATTCATTAAAACCCAATAGATAAAAAATAAAGTGACACGATATTTATCCACTTGGAAACAGGCACTTTTGAACGCTGCATCAAAGGATTTTTTCAAATAAATTTCAAATAAATATGACGCCAGAAGTAATAACATAAGGATTTCTAGAACATCTGCTTAAAACCTTCACTTAATCATGAACCCTTCTTAAGTTATTTATTTGGATATCTGCTATGAAACAACAACAGTATCAATATTAGTTTCTATATCTAATTTAAGATTAAAGCTGAAGTGGCTGGCAATTAACAACGACGAGAATATAACTGCTATGAAGAAAAAGTCCAAGAAATGATTATTAATTCTATAAAGGCCCTTCAAGAAAATAGTTTGCCTATTATAGCTGATGCTGCTGCTACAGAAAGTAGGTCCAATAACCTTTTGGTTATGAAGTATCAACTGGCATTACCAAAACTAACAAAGAAGATTTGGCAGAAATGGAGATTCTCAAATATTTTACAGAGTCGAAATCTTTGCTGGAATCCCTAAGGCAGTTCCATGGAGCCCTTCAAGGATTTTTTTTTGTAAAATACACCACACCACTACTATAGTCAGCACCAGTCGAAAGACTGTTCAGTTTGGCTGGCCACATTCACACTCCTAAGATTAGTTGACTTTCTGATAAAATGCTTAGTATTTTATCATTTTTAAAAGGAAACTCAATATTTGTGTAAACTTTAAACTGTAATTTGTATTAATTGTTTATTTGTTCAAATATACGTATTTATCTGTATCTGAAGCTCATGCACACTACGATAGTTGATTTTCTATTAAAAACTGAATAAATTCAAATATAATAACGTTTAAGAAAACATAAATAGTTGCATAATCTGTGCATTCTACAATTTTAATAACAATAAGTTCGTTCCACATATAATTGCTAATTATTAACCCAACTGTGTAATGAATGGGTGTTGTGCTAATCTCTATTGTCGTTATCATTTTGAAGTCTTAGTGTATAACAAATATTAATTTTTAAGTTTTAAAAATATCCAGATACATATATCGGTATCGATATTTCTTAAGAAAGTAACAAAATATCGATGTATCAGTATCGTTAAACAAAATTTTGTGTATCGATGTATCGGTACCGTATAAAAAACCAAAATTCTGTACTTTTGCCAAATCAATGAATATAAAACATTTAAAATGATTTTAATATTATTTTACTGTATATTTAATAAATTATTTCACTAACGTTGAGATTTAGATATTTTCTTTTCTCCTACTTGAAGATATATCCACGAATCATATTTACAGTACATATTTAATTGCAAGCTTTAAAAATTAATTATAATATTAAATAAAAATTTAATTATCTTCCATACATAAATTTCATGACGAATTTTTTTATTATCTTTAAAGAGTTGTTACATAAAAGTTATTATGTTATGCTATGTTATGTTATGTTATGTTATGTTATGTTATGTTATGTTATGTTATCTTGTGTTGTGTTGTGTTGTGTTGTGTTTTTATGTTTTTATGTTTTTATATTGTTATATGTTATGTTATGTTATGTTATGTTATGTTATGTTATGTTATGTTATGTTATGTTATGTTATGTTATGTTATGTTATGTTATGTTATGTTATGTTGTGTTGTGTTGTGCTGTGTTGTGTTGTGTTTTTATGTTTTTATGTTTTTATATTGTTATGTTATGTTATGTTATGTTATGTTATGTTATGTTATGTTATGTTATGTTGTGTTGTGTTGTGTTGTGTTGTGTTGTGTTGTGTTGTGTTTTTATGTTTTTATGTTTTATATTGTTATGTTATATTTATGTTATATTTATGTGCTGCATGTAATTTCATGTTAAAATGATTTAAAACTTTGTTATGTTGTATTGTGTTGTGTTGTGTTGTGTTGTGTTGTGTTGTGTTGTGTTGTGTTGTGTTGTGTTGTGTTGTGTTGTGTTGTGTTGTGTTGTATTTTGCTGTGTTGCGTTATGTGTGTTGTGTTGTGTTGTGTTGTGTTGTGTTGTGTTATATTATATTTATATTATGTTATATTATGTTATGTTATTTGGTATTGTGTTGTGTTGTGTTGTGTTGTGTTGTGTTGTGTTGTGTTGTGTTGTGTTGTGTTGTGTTGTGTTGTGTTGTGTTGTGTTGTGTTGTGTTGTTATGTTTTTGTTTTTATATTGTTATGTTATGTTATGTTATGTTATGTTATGTTATGTTATGTTATGTTATGTTATGTTATGTTATGTTGTGTTATGTTGTGTTGTGTTATGTTTTATTGTATTTGTATTTGTATTTCTTCCATGGTTTTATGTTTTATGTTTTTATATTGATATAGTTCCATTATGTATGTTATATTATGTTATGTTGATGTTATGTTATGTTATGTTATGTTATGTTGTGTTGTGTTGTGTCGTGTCGTGTTGTGTTGTGTTGCGTTGTGTTTTGTTGTGTTGTGTTTTGTTATGTCGTGTTATGTTTTTATGTTTTTATGGTTTTATATTGTTATGTTATGTTATGTTATGTTATGTTATGTTATGTTATGTTATGTTATGTTATGTTATGTTATGTTATGTTATGTTATGTTATGTTATGTTATTACAACTTGAGTTAAAATGTTATTCTTTCCTTAACGTTGCTAACAGTCCTGAAAGCCTATAAATAATTATTTAATTTAATTTTTTTATGATTGTTAATTTCTTTTTGTTAAATAGTGTTTCAGTATATGACTCTAAGAGGTATAGATAATATTTTGGCAATCAAAATCGCCCTACAGTCATATGGAATATAATGCTCAGATAAGAATAAGAACAAGAATATTTCAAACTTCTCCCCATATATCACCTTTCCAACATTAAAGAACTATTTTATACGTTACACTTACAAGTTTATCAACCATCAGGTTTTCTTAGTATAAAATTTGATGTTCTCTTTTACCTCTTTTACAAAATTTATTTTTTAATGCTTAATTACTACAAGTGTAATCAATCAATCAATCAATCAATCAATCAATCAATCAATCACCAATCCTCTTCAACTCTTAATCTTAAAAATCACACCAAGCATTTTGGATGTTATTTAGGCTTAACTATGTAATAGATCTATTATTATAAATTTTCACACGTGACAATAAGAATTTAGAGCATCATGGAATAATAATAATAATAATAATAATAATAATAATAATAATAATAATAATAATAATAATAATAATAATAATAATAATAATAATAATAATAATAATAATAATAATAATAATAATAATAATAATAATAATAATAATAATAATAATAGATCTATTACATAGCTAAGCCTAAATATCATAAAATGCTTGGTGCGATTTTTAAGAATAAGAGTTAAAGAGGATTGGTGATTGATTGATTGATTGATTGATTGATTGATTGATTGATTGATTGATTGATTGATTGATTGATCGATTACACTTATAGTAATTATGCATTAAAAAATAAATTTCGTAAAAGAGGTAAAAGAGAACATCAAATTTTATACTAAGAAAACCTGATGGTTGATAAACTTGTAAGTGTAACGTATAAAATAGTTCTTTAATGTTGGAAAGATGATATATGGGGAGAAGTTTGAAATGTTCTTGTTCTTATTCTTATCTTATTTTATTATATTTTAGAAGAAATGACCATTCGTATCTCAACGTTTATCTTTTGATTTAATTTTTATTCATTTATATATATTTATATATTTAGTTGTTAATTCATTTATTTCCTAGTCTTTTTTCCTGTCCTGCAAAGTAATATGATACAGAAGTTTTAACATAAGAGCTTATGGAACATCCATGTCAAACCTTCCCTCAATCATGAATCCTTTTTAATATCATTCTTTATACATAACAATAGTTACTATTCTAAATAATAATAAAAATAATTAAAGATAAAGATAAATTATGACAATTTAGTTATTTCTTTTTCGATCATTTTCCAAGAACGATAGAATTATTACTTCTTCCCAATATAACATCTTTATATAAATCATATATGATCGTTTCACTTCTTATACGTTTGTCTACAAATGAGTCTTCTAATTAAAAAAAATTATTTCTTTACTAAATAAACATGTCGTTTGAGTGCAATTCTGTGTTTGTTAAAGTACATCTTTCTCCAGACATAAAATCACCAAGACTGCCTTATTTTCAAATTTACAATAGAGCTCAATGAAAAACTTTTGTGGTATGTAGTAATTAATATAGTGTTTATATAGTTTTTATAAAAGAAAAATTGACAATACAATAAGAATAATAATAACAATATAATAATGGTAATAACACACAATAATAATAAATGAATACATTAGGGAGTTATGTAATATAAAAAAGATTATGAAATTTACTTAAATGCAACCGTTCATGACCTGAAAGAGAGAATATGAAAGAATCTCGAGAAATAACAATGAAAACGTCTTTGAAATCAAATATAACAAATGCATGCACAAGAACATTTGTCAAGAGCGAGAGGGATGGTGTGTTCTTTCCTGAGGAAAATCTAAAAAGAAGTATCTTGACAATCACAATATTGGGTAAATAGTAAAATTTAATTTAAATTATCTTGAAATATCAAATTAGTCTACCGCATAAATTACTCTATCTCATTTGTCAAGGTTTATTTTAAGTTTTCTTTCTTTTCAGCTCATTCAAATATTTCAAGTTTCATGAAAATCGGCTATTGTCGCTATATTTGATAAGGTCCTCCAAAGACAAATGTTAGGAGACATCATAATTATTTCACGGCCATTTATCGGTATTTTTTTACGTTTTTCTTTGTTTCAAATTATTTTAAGCATATCATGTAAGTTTCATGAAAGTCGGCTTGTTTCGCTATAATTTATAAGGGTCTAAAAAACAATATATTAAAACTGACAACAAGAATTAAAATAACAATGTAGATAGCAAATAATATAAGAATAAAATATTAGAAGAAGAATAAGAAATGAGAAGAAAGAAGAACAAAGATGAAATGATAAGAAAAATAGTAGAGGATCGAAAAAGAAGAATGAAAATGAAGATGAAATAAGAAACGGAAGAGACAAGAGGGAGGAGAAGAACTAAACTAAAAAAGTATTTAAAAATGCTTTAATTTGTTTATAATAATAAAGCTATTAATATGTCGTGCTCATAGTGTAGTGGTTATCACATCTGTTTAAAGAAGAAGAAGAAGAAGAAAAATTCAGATTTATAAATTAAATACTAGTCGCTAAGTGCTCATAGTGTA
>JABUQX010052501.1:5000-78062 GCA_015478945.1 Trachelipus rathkii | reverse complement strand
TTCGTTTTTAACATTAACGAAAAAAGTACAGAAATAATATTTTATAAAATTCAATTTTTTTGAACATTAGTTTCCGATCTCTGAAAAGAAATAGTAAATTAATCAAAACCTTTTAAATATTTTAGAAAATAAAAATTAGGGGTTAAAAATGAGCATGCTGAAGTAAATTGTGGCTTCTCACTAAATAAATATTTATTAACAGCTATTAAAAAGTAATTTGAAAAGTTTTCATTCAAAGTTTATGTAATCCATTAATTAAAAGAAAATTCAATCATTTATGTCGCATTTATGTAGCAGCCACAAGGTTCCCTATGGTTTGTAAATAAACTAACAAGCAATCTCGGAAAGATTCGGCTCACCTTCCAGATATCTAAATTGGGGTCGTAAAACAAGAAAAGTGGTCTGGAGTTTTCAACCGTGACCTCCAAGGAGGGGATTAATCAGCAACAGAGGAAGAAAAACGTTGACCTGGAAACCAAAGGTCCGAAACTTTGGAGAGTTGGTCCCTGTGACACATTTACCAATTTCTTAATTTTGGGAGTAGTTTTCACACAAAGTATAATCAGTATTTCCAAAGACAAAAAAGATGCCCAAGGCTATTTTTCAAAGCTAGTTGGCAGTTAACAAAGAAATACCCACCCCCAGTTCCCATGGACTACCCGTGAGATAGGCCCTGTGGACATCTTCAATTTGTTCTCACTATTTAACTGGCCTTTCCAAAACAAAAGTAGACTACCCACTCAGTCTTAGAAGTTAATTGGCTTGCTCGCCCGATCGGGTGAGGGGTTATAGTTTGGACCCTGCCAAAAAATTGTCGAAAGGAAAAAATTGTCATTTTTTAAGATATCTCAGAAAGAGATTGTGCTATAATTTTTTTTTTTTTTTAATTTCTTTTCTTGTGTGTGCTATTCGAAGATAGTCATATATTACGATATGCAGCATGAAAATTAACCCTTTTGATCGTGTATATCACTTCGAGATCTTGTCCCTCTCACTAAATTTTGAATATTTTCGTCTGATGAAATATTTAATATTATAAATCAGTGAAAGGGATTTTATGCGAATTCCATCAAGACATGTGTATTAACTTGTTTAACCATAAGAACACCCTCTTCGCTCTATAGTGATAACCGTTTGTAATATACGTTCTTACCAATTTGACGTTTTGTTCGCATCCTCAATTGGAAATCACAGAGAATCCAGTGCTGCTCAGAGAAGTCAGAGATCTAGGTTTCAAGTGAGTATAAAGCCTGTATCGCATCCGTGTTTTTTGCAATATATAATTTGCTGATTATGGGGCCTTTACACCCTCCTCCCTCTTAATCCTGCATGTGAGAGTTGGACTGATCTAAATATATCAATGTTCAACGTTGTGGTCAGACATGATGTAATATATAGAATTGTTCAACCTCTAGTTATAATATTAAAGCCGACACGTGTTTAAAGCACTTCAAAGGTCCACGCAACACCACTATGTTGAATGTCTGACACGTTACGTGATAGCTCTTATGTGCCGTAGACACTCAAAACACTTAACTGCTTCTCCACTATATTTCAACCCTGTTCGCCAGCATCTCCCTTCTACTGTACCCAATACGAATGGGCACCGATGCACTTCTTGGATCATTACGTCTCAAAGCAAAATTTTACTCACTGGGGCAGGGGGGGGGGGACTGGTTCCTGTGACCTTTATGGTGGATATTTTTTCTATCACACACTTCCTTGTAGTGATCTGGTGTTTTGAATAATATTTTAATAGTGGCAGATATAATTTTTAAGCAATATTTTCCATTCCCTTATTTCCTTCTACTCTCCTTATCGAATGAAATTGTTAAACCGTGGAGGTAGAAAGAGAGGAAGAAAATAGTATATTCCTGTATAAGATTGGAGGTGATCGAAGTATGACTGAAGTACGTATTGCAAGATAATTTAGAAAAAACAATTACAAATTTTAAAGCTAAGATTTAACTAATTACATTACGAATATTCTTTTGGATATATTCTGAAAGTGAATATGAGTTGAGGATTTTGATACTTCTAATGTTAAGTGATAAGAACCAAATCAAACAATATATGTGACACTTAACCTCTTGAAATGTTTTAATATTCAATAGCTATAATCAGAACATCTATGCAGTTTATTAATTTTTAGTTAATATGTGCATATACATTTCATTTTTAACATTAGAAAAGTGCTTGTGAGTAAGGATAATTTAAAATAGTTCTTTTTTTTAATCTGTTATATGTTCTACTTCTGAAATTTACTCTTCCCATGAACGATTGAAGTAATACAACTATAATTAACATGTACATCTTTTCAAAAAAAAAAGCTCTATATCTTGTGAAAACTTTTATTAGTGACAGAAATTTAGCTTTAATTAAGAAAATATGAAGAAAAACATATATTTATATGTGTTATTAGTAAAAAGGATCATGCCACCAGGAGTACGAACACTGAGGTCCTTATGTCGGCATCGGGCGTCACGCAATAAGGGCAAGGAGGGGCACTTGCCCCACCTGAATCTTGATAGGAAATTTTTTAATAATATATATAATATATACATAATATATTATATATATATATATATATATATATATATATATATATAATATATATATACTATCACTATTATTTATAATATATAGTATATTATTATATAATATATATTGATTTATTATTGACCGTGCCTTCAGGAAAATATCACGAAAATTGAAGTAGCTACATTACCCTCGAATTATGATCGTTTTTTGTCAAAAGAAGCTCGCACAAACTGAATTTTTCCAAATATTTTAATTATATTAGTGCTGCCCAGGGCACTTAAATTGTTATAAGATGTCTAAATGTCGACCATTTCCACCACCACTTGAGGGTAATTTTTTTTCCGAAAATTGTGTAGCATACCCTCTAATATTGTTACTGTTGCAAAAGGAAGCTGATACACTGAATTTTTTTCAAAATAATCATAATTAGATGCTGAGCCAAGGCACCTGAAATGTGTTATAAAATGTCCTAAATGTCGAATTCCTCACCACCCAATGGTAAGGTAACGAACAGCCAGCGCGTTTTTTACGTAAGTATCCAGTAGCCCTAAATCAAAAAGGATACACTTTAAAAAATTACTCCCAAAGTCCCTTTCATTTCAACCTTGTTTTATTTGAAAGCCATAATCGTGCTTTTAACGATCTGGCAAGATTATTACTAAAGCTGCCTCTATCAATTTTGGTAAGATGGGGTGTTAAAGACTTATTAAAGCAACAGCCCATTCAGCATTATCAATAACAACATTCATCTTAAAATAAATTATGAAATTAATGATATCATTTAGTTTTACTCGTTCGAAGGATTGGATTGAAGAAATGATGTTGGGATTGACAACTTTTCGAAGAAAATTTCTTTTTATAAGAATGAAACCTTGCCAGTGTGGTGTTCTGATGTGCGCTGTTGCATAATTATCCTTATAATAAAGACTTATTGTTGGAAGCCTTTCCAACAGCTGAACTTATGACTAAAGCTTGAACCATTTGCAGCTTCATATTAATTATTGAACTTCATAGTCAAAGAATGCAGAGAGACACAGCTCCTCGATTCACGACACAATGCCGACAGAAACTTTTGCAGTTTTATCTTATAATCCTTAAGTTTCTGAGAGAAATTGCAGTCAGTTTTTGGCTGATTTGCGCCTAGTGCTGCCAAACAAATTGCGCCACTTAGAAGATGACTGCAACCTGACAAATTTTCCAGTCACAGTAAGTACTCTTCCTAGCTCGTTTGAATTAGATCAGCTCAAGTTCAGCATATTTAATCTTTTCTTGGATGATTTCTTCAATTCTGTTTTGCAAACGAAACAATTGCCTCTTTCATTGGAATGCGATTTGTTTAGTTTGATAATTTCTTAATTATTGTTCCCCACGAGTCTGAAAATCCGTCTTAAAACCAGTTATTTCTAGTCCAGCAGTGCTCAAGCACTGTCAAATACACTCCGAATTATTATTTCATAAATATCTGCATGTCGACAGGCAGTTGAAGCCCAAGATATTCACCAAGCTTGATCTCTATTATAGTGCAGGCTCCTTGCTTTATTACAGTATATGCTGCGCAGTAGGTGCAAACAGATGGCCTGTATATATTTCAAGTTCCAATCTCCAAACATTTAATTACGCATTCGCAAACACATGCCCTATTCCTGAACAAAGTTTTGGACACTAAGTGTTATTGAATTACTTTGCTACTGCATACTAGTAAGTTAACCTTCTGTATTCTAAAACACCAAGTACATCTCAGGTTAGTAATTTACCATTCCAATGTACAGTCAATGGACATCTGTTTGCATAAACTCTTTTTGATATTCCTCCGCATAATTTTAGTTTACGTAAATCGCTTCTTCTCTCTTCAATTTATTCTATTTAAAACAACTTATATTATCTCCAAGGGCTAACAGATGGATGATCAACACCATAAAACCCTGCAATCGCTTATTTATTTGTCCCCACCAAGTTCATTGCCAACATATCAGGTCTCCACAATAAGCTAATTTTCCGCACTGTACACACAAGGTATAAGTGTTTGGTTGGGTTCAATCACTTGTTTATTATTATAAAGTTAAAGTTTCTAATAGAACTTGAGCTAAATTCTACAACTACAGAATTTCTTTACTCCTGATACTCTTACGTTTGTTTGCGCGGATATTCAATCTTCCTCCTCTTTTCCGTTTTATCATCTCTTTTTGCAAGATCTTTCCTACTCAATTGTGCCATATGTAGCCACGCCTATACACTTTTTTCTTTGAGCTGCAAGAAATATTTTATCTCCTCAACCAGTCAATTATTTGCAGTGCAATATTGAGCAATATCTAAAGTCGTTTAACTTCCTTAAACCAATTTTACTTTTTGCTTTGAGATGCATTCTTGCTTGTCTCATGTTATGATTCTTATGATCAATGTACTTAGCTCATGCAAGCTCAATATTTCGTAACAATATTACACTTTTGCTTTTTGATATTATGCTTTTGCTATAAATGGGAACAAATTCATCAGAATACGAAATACATGGCTTCTACTTAATGTATCTTTTCAAATGTGAAAGAAAAAGCACAAACCGCAAAACACTCTCGATTGAAAGCAATTGTTTTACACAATAACTATTTCAATTCATTGTCTGCTTGGCAGCAACTAATATTTTATAAAAGTTCTGAAATTTTTGTGCTAAGCTTTCACATCTAAATAAAATGCAAAGGGTAGCATTGTACAAAATACAAAATTCAAAAAATCCTCCCCCATTTAAGGTGGTCTCTTTAAATATATATATAATATATATTATTTATTAATATATATATATATATAATATATATATATACATATATAATATATATAATCATATATAATATACTATATATATTATATAATATATATATAATATATATACATTATATATAATATATAATATATATATATATAATAATAATATAATATATATAATATATATATATAAATATATATATATATATACTATATATATAATAATATATATTATATATAAATACTATATATATATAATATAACTAATATATATATATATAATATAATATATATATATAACCTTTGCCCCCCCCTGGAAAATTTTCTGCGGACGCCCATGTATGTGGGTAAGACATATGTGATAACACTACACTATGAGCACATACGATAGGTACATTAAAATACTTATAAATTTCAAGAATTTCTCTCTGGACGAATTTGAAAATTACTTGTGAACATGATAAAATTATTCCGATCTTACTTTCATAGTCTAATTGTCAAGCTGTAAGTCATAGATGCCACTCTTTGACGAAGAGTTGAAGGAGTATTGATTAAAATATTATTAAAAAATGCATTTGCTAAACCAAGAATCCATTAAATCTAAAAAATTTCCAAACTTAAAAATGAAGGTTAAGATTTAAAAAATAAATTAACTATAAAATAAAATAAATAAATAAATAAAGATAATACGAAATTTTTATATACAAAAAAATTAACGAAAACTGGAATACATTACTGGAAGATGCATTTAGAACAGAGAAGATCGGCATTTAGAACAGAGAAGATCGGCATTTAGAACAGAGAAGATCGGCATTTAGAACAGAGAAGATCGGCATTTAGAACAGGAAAAATGTTTGGACAAAAGTTAACTATATATGTTCCATTATATTAAATGTTCTTTTAAAAGATTAATATTCGAAATGCCTTATTTTGCACAAAAGATTAATATTTTAAGTTTTATATGTTTTATTTATATAAAAATATAATATTTTAAATTTTATCTCTCCTCAATTATATAAATATCAACATGTATATACTTATTTATAATTTATACACATTTATAAATCTTTTCGTCTTTATGAGTAAAGGAAGAGTGCATAAAAATAATTTTAATAATTTTAATAATAAAAGTATTTATAGTTATTAAAAAAATTACATAATAATCAATATACTTGTAACGAATAATTACACTTAATAATTTACTAAATAAAAATTATTACAAAAAAAAAATCATATTATTACTAAGATAAGACAAGAAATATATAAAACTTGCAGTTTTTAAAAGCTATTTTTCAAAATATATAATGAAAAAAAATTGTTCCTATAAAGGTTTCTACATTATAAGCATTGTGTTGGCAAGAAATCATTCCTGGATCAACATGTGTGCTACAGATGTACACCTGTACACCTACTACACTACACTGTACACCTTCTGCATAGCTAACACTATTAGTACATACTAAATTAAAGGAAATAGTCAATTTAAGCGCAGCATTCTACACTGAGAAAATCCAATAAATCGATATCCATCACAGCTCGCTCGAAATACAAAACGAAGAACAATTAATGACAGTGATTTCAAATAACACAAAACTTTTAGAGGAAGAATTATACGCCAAAAGATTTGGGATAAGTAAAATATAAAAAACAAAACAACGGAAGTAAAAATTTAATAAATAAATATTTCAATAAAACTTGTCATTTAACCATTAAAATGAAAAAACTTTCAAAACATGTTATTTGAAATATTTGAGAACAATAACATAGAATTTTTATATTATGATTTATTATATTTAATAAGTAATCAATAATAATTAATAATAATAAATACTAATCAATATTAGTAATATACTATTAATATTAAATAATAATCAACTATCAACTACTACATATATACTACTTATAATAAATAAATAAATAATAATAAATAAATAATAATAATAATTAATAATAATAATAGATAAGAGTGGTAAGTTATTTTATTATAATAATAATAATAAGAATAATAATAAAAGAAATAAATAATAAATAAAAAATAAATTAAAATAAAGTTCTATAAATTGACCTGAATATATGTTTTCTAACTTCATTTTTGGAATATTTTCATGACCCTATATAGCATTTTTATTATGTTGATAGTTATGTTTCTCCTTTAATACAGAATAAGGATAAATGCATAATTATTTAACCCATATAAAATGTTACTATAGGCATGTCATTATCAGACATTTATCGTACATTGTTAGTTTCTTATTCTTTATATTCATTTTTAACATTTTGGAAAATTTCAGCAAGGATTATAGTTTTCGATTTTCTACCTGTGAATTGTTTATTTTTTATCGTTTTATTAATCCATATCTGAAAATATATTCAATCATGCAATTTATTATTTATTATTATTAATTCATATTAATTTAATATCGAATAGGTATTGTTTTAATAAAACCCTGCTACTATTCTCCATATCTTAATTATGCTAATATATTTTTAATTAATTTAAATTTAGTTATCAAAGTACATAGAAACCCTAAAATATTTATATTTGTGAAAGGAATATTTAAAATGCTAAGGAAATACTTTAAATTCCTTAAATAATTTATTTTTAAAAGTAGCTGCAAACAAACATCCTCCTTCTGTGTGTGAAACAGATGTGATAACCGCTACACTATGGGCACATAAAAAAGCGATCTGCAAAAATATTTTTATAAATTCTTTGCTCTTCTTTTCACATTTGCGTTAACGTTGGAAATTAACATATATATATAATAATCTGACTTTCATCAGACAAATATCCAATTGGCAACATTGCAGCAAACAAAGACAATTACTTTAAAAATATAATTATTTAAAAATTAATTAATACTTAAATTATATCGTTTAAATTATAAGTACTTAAATATTTCAAAATTTAGAATCTAATTGCATATAATTTCAAAAAGAGTACTATTAAAAATACTCAATTAAAACCAAAAAACAACAAAAGCTGTTATATAATATGAAAAATTATGTAATAATTATTAAACATTTTTATTTATTAAGATGAAAAAAAAAAAAAAAAAAAAAAAAAAAAAAAAAAAAAAAAATTATCTCTGCTTTTTCTTTAATATTTGTTTGTCAATTTTTAGGACAAATAATTATATAAAATTTAATATCTTTCTCATGATACCTTATCACAAATATTGAAAAAAAAATTCAATTTATTATTATATTATTATTCTTTTATATTATATCTAATTATATTATTATTATATTATTATTAATTTTTATTATTATTATTCTTATTAATTATATTATTATTATTATATTATTATTTTTCTGCATGACTATTAAATCAAATATTATTATTACTTGGATCTATATCTTATTCTTAATTCATTAATTAATTATGTGTCTCAGCATTGTTTATTAATAGCAATTAATACAGGTTACATGTCATTTTAAATAAATAAAATTTCCAGGATATTTTCATTAAATTTTGGGGGTTTATTAATATTAATGACATTTTAATAATTTTTATCTTAATAACTAATAATAAATATTCTGAACTAATTTCTTTGATGGTTATAAGAAAAATGTTTACGACATTAGTTATCCAGAATAGATCCATGTTATTAAATGTTTAGAAATATTTACAGAAAAAAAAACTTATTTTCCATCTTTCGTTTCTTCTTAAATGATAAAAAATTCAAACTTTATTTATTACATTTTTTTAAGGAAAAGTTGAAAAAATCTAATTTAAATTAATCTATAAATAATTTTTATTTACAAATAAAATTTTTGAAATAATAATTATATATTACAATTTAATATTACCTATTTCAACTTAAAGTTTTAAACAAATATTATGACATTTGTAATATAAAAATTTATTATCAAATACAATAATTTGTAAATGTAATACCTGATCTTTCAAACATAGATGACATAATACAGTACTTAATAATATACTTAAATTGAATATTAATACTATATTCTTTCAACTAATATATTAACTTGAAAATAAAAAATTTATATTAATTCAAATATACTTTTTTCTCAGATATATACTCCAGTATATTAAATAAAATAAATAATGTTATTTTTAAAATATAATATAATATTATATTTTCAAATAAAATTTTAAAATAAAATATTTATATTAATATTAAAATATAGTTTTTAGTATAGTTACTATATATCTAAATTAAATTAAATATTATTATTTTGATAAAATATTTTGAACCAATAAATACTTTCTAATTTATATTAAAATGAAAATAATTGATATGTACTATATTTTTATTAAAATTTTAATATTGTTTATAACACAACCAAAGCATTCTAAAATATATTGGAAAAATTTTGATGATAGCGAGGACATATTGTCATTTAGAAGAAAACATTTACCAAATAATTTAAAATAATTTTCTTTAAATAAACAGGGTCTATGCACACAGATCGACCTGGTCCCTTCTGTGTTGAAGCACAGATGTGATAACGCTACACATAGGCACATGAAGCGACTGACAAAATATTTTGATTAGTGTTCTTTGCTCTTGCTAATCAATATTTTGCATTGTACGTTGGAATTAAAAAATAAAAAAAAATTAATCTTACTTTCATAGTTCAATTGACAAGTTATGCATCGATTGTAAAATGCTCTATAGAAAGATCTTGAATTATGAGTAATTTAAATTGAGAATTAGCTTAAAATTTATTATATTATTTTATTAAATTATGAATTACTTTAAATTTAGAAACTAAGTTGTAATGTCAAAAAATAAGTGTAAAAAATATCAATTAATAAAAAAACGGAAAAACTTAAACAAAAACTGAATATTTGATGCAAAAAAAATATAATTCAAAAACAAACAGTGATAATTAAAGGGTAATATATTTTTCCTTCATCTTTAAAAGGGTTTGTTTATTATGCATAGAAGAAATAGTATAAAAATTAACATTTTTCTCATGCATAATATTTTACAAATTTGTGAAAATAACAAAAAATTATTATTATTATTCTTCCTATTTATTGCTACTATTATATATTTTATTTATAATAAAGTATTATTGGATTATATTATCGTTGTTAGAAGATATCATTTGGATATATTAGGTTATCTATTATTATAATTATTATTATTATTAATACAAGTTAAATGTCATTTCAATAAATTAAAAAGCCAGATACTTTTAACTAAATTAATTATATCTATTCTTAATACAATAATAATTTTATCTTAATAATTTATACCTTAAATTCGTATTTTAAGCCTTGTTTAAATTAGGAAAATGTTTAACGACTATTAGTAAACCGAATAGGTCCATGTTATTAAAAATTGTTTTTAATAAATAACAGTATTTATAAATAACATTTTAATTCTTAAATGTCTCTCCTCTACAATAAAAATATCAATGTATCAATAACGTTTTTAACGTATAATGAATGAAATGTATATTTAAATTAAATATAAATATTTCATTTTCAAATAAAATATTTTTGAAAATAAAATATTTATATTTAATTTAAATATACGTTTCTCTCAGTGATATAGTTACCATATATTTAAATTAAATATAAATATTTTATTCTCAAATACAATATTTTTGTAAATGTAATATTTATTTTTAAATTAAATATACGTTTCTCTCAGAATATAGTATCATATATTTAAATCGAATATATAAATATATTATTTTTAAGTAAAATATTTTTGAAAATAAAATATTTATATTTAATTTAAATATGCTTTTCTCTCGGTGATATAGCTACCACATATTTAAATTAAATACAAATATTTTATTTTCAAATTAATATTTTTGAAAATATAATATTTATATTTAATTTAATTATACGTTTCTCTGAGTGTATAGTTACCATATAATTAGAGATATTTCTTTTTTATCAGTAAATGAAGAATGCATAAAATAACTTTAGAATATTTTCATGTTTAAGTATTTAAATTTATTAAAAAGATGAATTAGTAATCAAATTAATAAATAACTTATCATTAACTATGATAATTTTTAAATTGATAATGATTAAAAGTATATCCTTTAAATAAATTACTTTGATGAGTTAATCCTATTCAAAATTTGCAGCTTATAATAGCTACTTGTATTTGTGAATAAATAATGCTGATAAAATAGTTAAAATGATTTAAACCTTAAAGGATTATGCTCGACAAGAATCGAACCAGGGTTTACACGTGTGTGTTTCAGATGTGATTACTACACTAAGTATAAGTAGTGCAATTTAAATGCATCCTCTCTGCTCTCAGTAAATCAATAAATGGAAAAACGCATTCAATGCTTAGTACTTAGATCGAGAACCTTATGACACTTAATCTCAAACTCCTGGTCTTTAACACATGGGGAAGTCATTCCCAAATTTGATTATTCAATGGCCGACATGAGTCGATACATGGCATTGGGAAGTGTATGCGTCATAGAAAATTTGAGAAACTTAAAAAGGAAAACCTTTCCAAGCTTTACCACCAGTATATATGTAATAATGAGCACAGCGATTAAGCGTGGGGTGAGATAGTTGGTCAGAGAAAGGAGGAGACTGTATAGATAGATGTTCGGAGAATCAGTGCTTGTTGTAATAGCGATAATATTACAACTATCGCTATTACAACAAACACTGATTCTCCAAACATCTATCTACAAAGTCTCATCCTCTGTCCAACTATCTCACCCCACACTTAATTGCTATGTCCATTCTTAAATATGTCCTGAATAATATAATAAAAAAATAATAAGTAGTTGATTATATATATAAAGTATGTATTTTTTTTATAAAGAGATAATATTAAATGCAATAACCGATATATTAACTGTAAAAATATATATTATTAAATTATAAAAAGTAAATCTTGTATAAGATAAATAAGGTGGAACATATCCCTGATAATCCCTTCAAATAACTAGAAGCCCAATATTGGGATATAATATATAACTAAATATATATTATTTCAATGATTTACCTGCTAATAATCCCAGTCACAAATAAATGAATGTTTAAAATTATCCGTAATAATAATATATTATTCTGCAGCCCAATAAAAAAAAAAAATATAATTTTTGCTTAACAATGATAATCAAAATCGAAAATTAGTTAGACATTTATATCAATTTTGGCAAATTATATGTTTCGTCTATGTTTTAATAGATTTAATTTTTAACATTGGGGAAAGTGCAGTAAGGAAATATTATAATATTAATACAAAAACAAAATGTATAATTTTTAACAAAATCTGCTTAATCCAGTGTTTTAGTAATAATCTAATTATAGATAATAGGCAATAGGTTATAGAAGTTAAGTCTTGATAGGCATTAATATGTATATATAGATTGATTAATATATACTATTCATATTGTGTATTATAGTTTAGTCAGTAGTAGGTTAGGTTAGGCCTAAGTTATATATACTAATCCTAGGAGTTATAGTTAGAAATATAATAGAACTTAATATATATATATATTTAATTATATATATATAAATATAATATATATATATATATATTATTATATAATAGGTAATTGAGACAGTGATATATTATAATATCATATATAATTAATATAATATATAATATATATTAATATATATATATTAAATATATATAATATATATATATATATATAATCATATACGTAGTAATATATATATATATTATTATAGTATAATATATGAGAAATATACGCATACTCCCAGCGATGAAATTACCTCCCATTTTTTAATGGTTCGCTTTTCTCTTTTTGCTTTCATATACAACACTCATCTTATCCAGACGAACATGCGTCTGGATACCACCTTTTATTCCACAATATATACACATACTTAATATCCACACACCCTCTTCTAAGACAACATTTTACAAGACCATACCATACCTATCCCTTTATATCCATATGACGTGGGAAGAGAGAAGTTGCCCACATTGTATGTCCTGCCGTGTCTTAGAATTCGACAAAGGGATAAGGTAGGTTTGAGATATGTACCCACTATACCAACTTATCTCTTGCCCAGGAATTGCTAATGCATGCTTCGGAGAAGGTCGTGATTCGCTGTAAACGGCCTTCTGTCTTTCGGCGGAAAATGTACATACATGATACGTAATAGAGAGGTACATGGATAGTCGGAAAATAAATGTATTGCATTAGCGGGCGAGAGATAGAGATGAAAAGTACTATTAGAAGGATTGTTATTATGATATTAGACTTGAAGTGCTGAAAACAAGATGAAAAGTAAACCGAGGATTTAGAAAATGAGATGGCTGTAGGACGGTAAGATATGTCTCAATTAGATGTAGAAGTGCCTCTGGAAAAGTAAAAAAAACAGATGAATACTACTAATAATAAAGGTAGCTGGTTATATCAATACTTGAGTATGGAAAACAGAAACATATCACTATTAATCTCTGTAATAAGGAAAGAGATAAGAGAGAAGGGCTTATTTATATATATAATAAAACAATATATATAAATAAACATAAATAAATAAACGAATAATAGTACAATATAGATTAATCTGAATATTAAGTTTTATGTGACCAGTAAGGCGTGGGGCTCTAGATAGAGAGGACAGAATTAAAAAAATAATATATATATATTATATTATATATATCATTATATAATACTATATAGTAGATCACTGATGTTAGTGTTATATATATAAATATTATATATACTTATAATATATACATAAAGTGATTTACACTGTAATTACTATATAATTTTGGTTTAAAAATTTAAGTTTGAAAAGGTCAATAGTCAATATGTTAGTTATGATTATATGACAAAGCAATGCTATTGTCATGGTGAGCTCATCGTGAAGATAAATAAAATGGACCCAAGCCACTTTTTCGATAGAGTAAAGAGAAGGACGGGGTGAAAATGTTGTAATGAGAGGAGCTCGGCGTATGTACATTTTTTCTCAGAATATATGACTAGAATTTGATGTTTTGTTTCAACTAATAGGCGTGTTTAAGATTTGGGTGGATCCTTCACAGCTCCGAAGAGAGATATTCAGCCCATATGAATTATACTATGTTGATTTAGTGATTTAACCTTTCTAAAGATATGTGTAAATAACTCAAAATAACCAAACTTTAGTGAGAAGAATAACTATAAATCAATTGAAAGTTGTTACATATCAACCAGCGTTTCGAATGAATCCCACCCACCCTCTAATTTAAAATACCCACAGATAGCTTAATATTGTTCCTGAAGTTCTTATTGCAAGACCCATTGCAAAAGAAAGAACCCGCCTTTCCAACTATCTAAGTTATAAGACAAAAAATGTATGAGAAAATTGGTGGTTAAAAGGTGATATATTGTAATAATAACTATTTCTGTGAGCTTGAAGAAAGCCGGTAATCCGCGCGTATCGTATCTGGATCTATCTTCTTCTTATTAACACAACAACGAGAGAGAGGCCCGAAGCTGGCGAGTGAGAGAGAAGCCGCAATACCTCTAGATCTATGTACGTAGTTAGAACATATATATATAAAAGAAATAGGGAATATAATTTACTTGTAAAGGAAATATGTCATCTTGTATGATTCCTCATTAACGGACACCGCGCAACCTGGCAAAGAAAGGAAGTAATGTATATGAAGTACAGTAGATTGATGTTATTCAGTGGTGTATAGATCAGTGATACTCAGGAGTTAGGAATGGGGCTGAGACAACAAAAAAAAAATTATCCGTGAACGTTCGCAAACAAGCGTCCAAAGAGTAAAATCCGATCAATATATTTTGCTTTATGTAAATTAAGTTAGTGACGCTACAGAAATGAACAACAAATGCCATAGTAAACCCAAATGGGGCATGGATTGAGAGGAAGGTGATAAGGAAGGAATGTGGGAAGAATTAACAAGTGAGAAGTTAAGCTAAACAAAGTACCATGAGGAAAGTATTTAAGGAAGCACTCGCAAGCTCAAATTAGTGAAAACGTGAAAAAACAAGAGTCAAAACTATACAAAATCTGGAAGCAAAAAGTGAAGAAGACAAGTGTTAGCAGTCCAAACGAAAAATAGGTGGAAGTGCTAAGAAATAAGAGGTAACAAAATGTCTAACAGTGAGTGGTGGAATGAAGAGGTGATTATAAAAGGATTATTAAAAAGTTAAAAAAAGAAGCGGACGAGAATGTACTAAAAGCAAAATGATGAAAGTTTCCAAAAAGAAATGTTTGGGAATTATGTGTTAAAGGAGGAAAAAAGAAAATACTAAAAGATGCATAATGAAGGGAGAAAAGAAGAAAAAAATGAACAGTTTGGAAGGGAGGGGATGAATGGGAACTTACAAGGAATAGGAACCTCTATTTTTGGCAAGAAAGCGCGCAAAAGTAATTAACCAGGATCCAGCAATCTATTAACCATTTCTGCTTTCAGTATAAATAATAAATGATTAAACCGTGAAATGAGTGTTCTGCTTTTGTCAAACTGATGAATATCATCATGTTGATGTGAGGGAGAAGTGTGGACTTAAACATAGAACAATCTGTCCCAAAAAAAAATAACAAAATATAGCCATTAACAATGAGCAGGCTATCTTATCTATTACATTCCTGAAATTTGTTTTTTAAGTAATGAAGAGAAGTCGTGATACTCGTAGTAAATGTGTGTGGTCTGGTTTGACTTTGTTGGTTTGCAAAGAACACTAATACGGTATTTGGAGATAGGTCATTGGCTATCTTCGTCTTAAAGCACCCAGTTAGAGGTACTCTATCGGAGGATGGTGATGTAGGTTTAGGAAGTAAGATAAGTGATGGGAAAGAGGATATGTCGCCGCCCAACCCATATTCTGCAGGGAACATGATATTGAAAATGTATTGGTGAATAAATATCAGAAAACGGAGGGCAAATGTAATGATTTGAGTATTATGACGTTGGAATTGAGTTGATATTATATATATATAATATAATTATGATAACAATAAGCGCTAATTATGGAGTATGATATATTAGTATTCGAGGAATTGTATGGAATAGATCAATATAAATAGTATACCGCTTAATATAAGGGGTAAGGTAGATGTAATAAATGATATATATATAGCTAGGTAACTTATATAGTAATCATAGTAGTATATAGGGTAATTAGTTCTATTGAGTATAGTTGCAGGTGATAAGAATATAATGCTGATATATGAGGTATCTATGCTCAAGAGAGAGTAGGCGTACAATGTATATTAAGTGAACCTGCAGAACTGAAAGCAAGAACAAAGGTGCGACATTTAATTTATCTGATAATCTTTTTAGTCGATTTAATATGGCGAAAGAAAAAGTCTACCTGTTAAAAAAGATGCGGTACGGAGAAAGAAATGATGTGCATCAAGAAGCATTACATTGAGATACAAAATCCCAATACGTGCCAAATGACTCAAATGACGTCATCTATATCTTGAAGCGTAGAAAGAAAGAGTACATAAAGAATATAATTGTGATTATATTTTATTATTATTATAAATTATGTTATTATACTTGAGACAAACGCGAGACTTATGCATTTTTAAATAGATAGAATACGAGGAGTTTTTGAATAGTAGCGAGAGTGTTAACCTCTTCATAGAGTGATAATGAAAGAAATAAGTAGATATAATAGATATGAATAATAATAATTATGAAATATTTAGATACATAGATATATCTTCATTGAAGAATATACTTAGTAAATAGTAGAGTAAAATCAAATATATATATTATAATATAGTTGATAGTATATATATATTGTAACGATAAGTGAAATCTAGTAGCTATAGATAAGTAATATATATGTTAGAACGTATAATGGTGATACATTGGTATATATAATATTTAATTATTATATATATATTAATAATATCTGATGCCTATGCAGCATTATGATCAACATCTGAGACCTCAGATATCTATCCATAATGTTGCTAACTCTAAATATATTATAATAATTCAATATTAATGATGGGATATATAAATATAGAGTGAAATCTTTAATTCAATGTTCTTTACCAATAATTAATAAAGATTGCATGAAGTTCATAGATATTAAGTCATACATGTGAAAGAATTAGAGTTTATTACAAAGTAGTGTGTTCGGCAAGTTGAATTAAAGGTTAGAATGAGAGCTTTCAAATGAAAGGTACTAATAGAAAATAATCGAATTTTTATAGAGACAGAATAAGATGAAATGAAGAGTATTCAGAGGGTGCGATTTCGATGTTTGCGGAAAATTATCTTTAAAAATAAAATTTTTCACTCATCCTCAAAATTTATATTCTATAAGTGAGGAAGATCGATTCAATGGAATTTTGATAATAGTTGTTTCAATATCATCCCGTAATTTTTATGCCAAAATTTCTTCCAAAAATTAATGGCAATCTTACTTTTGCGAACATATTTTTAAAGAGAAAAGATTGAAGCAAAAGGGGAAACGATATATTCAATTGAATTGCGTAGAGCTGATTTTAGATTATTGTACAAAAGAATGAGAAGATTGGTATACCATAATTAGAAGGATGAACAGGCATTTCAGTTCTATGCCTGAGTCGTGCAAAAAAATGGATGTATGTAACTCGTATGGCACAATTCCTAAAATGTTAAATTAGTGCTTTAACACACGTAAAGATACCGTATAAGGCACCGTAAGGTTTGCTCACTGAACATGAGAGAGAATCGGTGGAATCACTTGAAAATTGTTGAAGTAGACGTGGGTATTTAATAGGAGGACTTTTTCATGTACCAGTAAATAGACGAGCTCTAGTTGCTTGTCAAGTGTAAACCAAGTATATGTTAGCTTACGTCAATTTGATATATAGAGCGAGCAGTCTATATAGATTCATAAGATATAGAAATGCGACAACTGAGTGTAAGATCTTAGTTCCAGTATTAAATATTTTAATGACCTATATATTAGGTATAGTTGGTATAAAGTGAAAAATTGTAAAAAGTGGAATATTGTTGAAACTTCTGAAAATGAGCGGAAGACCACGTCCGGATATATGAATGTTCAGAGGTGACGATATATATTGAAAGATGTGATTATGTAGTTAATTATTGTAGTTTTTTTAATTGCGATGCTTTACTATACTTTGTTTGTGAGGGGAAAACAACGCCGTTTGTCAACATATATAGGAGTTTCCCATATATGCAAATTAGAATCTCATTATTGAAAGAGTGCGTGATTTTAGGCAAATGTGCCATAGAAGGCGTGGTATGAGATATAGTGTACATACAAGCACTCTCTGATGTGCAGTGTGTCCTTGCATTAACAGCATAGATCCTTTTACCTGCTGCGTAGCGGGATACATCATTTTGAGTGAAGCACAAAATTAGTGTACCTGTTCATCTCTAAGAATTATTAGAAGAAAGTAGAATCGAGAGCGGATAAATGGTCTGAACATTTCAATATGTTGTTGTAAGGATTTGGAATCATATAGATCTACTACAGTTGAGACCATCATCTAGATCTGTGTTCTCAAAGAATATGACAGACAATGACATACATAAGAAATCATATAGGTGCATGTATAGGTGATTATATTATTAATTAAAATAAAATGTACAAGATTATCCGAGTTGCAGTCAGTGTAAGGACAATATCATGAACTCCTCACAGAATAACCACAACAAAGTACAGACGTACGAACTAACTGGTTTTATAAAAATTATGAAATTTCCTCATTAAAATAAATTTGACTCTACAGGTGTGTAGAGAAGATTTTGTGTTAAAAAAGAATGGTTAGACCAAAACGAAGTTCAGATTATAGTGTTTGCTTGCTCACAATCTCTCCTCTATATATATGATAATTGTCAAGTTTGACGACATAGACATGATATGAGTAAAATATTAGAGATAGTTATATAGATTCCTTCGTCATATGAGGCGATGGATAATTGGTCAGATCGTACCTATTATTGGTTTCTCCTAATAATTTATAGCCACCTCAATTTAATCTCTGATTGCGAGAGTTCTCGTAGGTATAATTAAGAGTCTGCCATAAAAACATATGAGATATATCATAATATAATAAAATGCGCGACACTGTACTAGTGGATGAGCATCTAGATATAACTAATAGCAAATCTAAGATAGTAGATATATACCTGAAATAGATGATGAATATGAGGTAAAAAGTTGATATATTGATTATAGTACAATATAGTTAATCAAGGGCAATCCCCGTGAGGAGGTAATAAATATATGTAAGTATTTAATAGCAGAGGTCGACTGCGTTTTGACCTTGTTGGAAAAAGTTTATAGTTGAGTACTATAACTTATATATAATGAGGGTATATATATTAGGTATTATATCGGATATAGGTAAGCAGTTAATATGGTTATGTGAGAACCCCTACCTCCGAGCGTCAAGCGTGAAATATATATGCAATTGCACCCATATATTACACTGACTAGTCATATGACCTCATTATAGATACTAGGGGTCGTCGCTAATAATATACTATTATCTGTCTCCCTGAAGTTCATAGGGTGCGATTTTTTTTACTGTATAAAATTTTTATATTATATACTTAGCTTACATATTCTCAACTATAATAAGGGATAATAATGGCTGAGACTATATTTTTCCAGTTTCGATATACTATACATTCATATTACTATCTACTCGCTTTTACTGTTTTACTGAGTTGCATGTCATCACATCACTTACCCCCTACGTCCTTGAGTGTGATAAGTAAGGATAGATAAATGTATTATTGTATATATATAATAGATGATATGTAATAGATATATATATAATAAGTTAGTAAGTGAGCTGTACTGAATTTCAACAGCACTCTTTATCTCACAAAAGTATAAAGTAGTAATTATAATATATTTTTTGAATTTATTATGTAATATATCTATGTAATGTGTTAAAGCTCGAATTCGTGTAAATTTCAAGTCTATATATATAGTATAGAATATAGTAGATGTAATATAGAGGGGTAGTCACCCCCGAGTGAGCCGTAGCCGCTACGCCCGTCATCTTATATAACCCTTTTAGGTACTTCCAAAACCTACGAGTTGAGTTAATGATACCTAAACTAGTGCTATATACACGGACAATACCAGTTGTAGATACGAATGCTAAAGAATTTAGCATTGACGAATGCAGCATCGTTACATGATGGAGGCTACTTTGCGCGCCGCGCGCGTGCCCATACACCATACACCCAATGTTTATATCCTCTTCTCCGCACAGTCTTCTGACACTGATCACGACCAATAATGAGCGTAAATTTACGGAAAAATCACTGGTAGCTCCAAGTCCGACAAACGATTCGCGTTTTAAATGGAGATCGTTTTTTACGCAGCTGCACCCCTCATGGCGTCTCCGATCATACACAGAAGATTGCATCTCTTGTACAGCGCCCGATCATATCTGGGTCAGGTAATAAACAATAAGCCGCCAGTGATATATATCAGAGAAAGGCAGCAACCCAATAACGCTTTACATGCAACCACTACTAAAGTAACGGGCGTTATTAGTAACTGCTGTGGAGTGCGAGGTTAGGAGTTATGTTCAGTACCTTTTGGTAATTGTAAAATAAAATCATGAGTTTAGGGATATGGTGCAGATTATCGATGTAAGCTTATGTGCGATTAGACGTTAACCTCACGTCCCTCCTGGGTCCCCCGAGGAACGGTAACGACAGTTGACAAAAAAATTCTAAAATTGGACCACGATAGAACGGGCCTGAATATCGGAGACAGGAGTGCGAGGAGTGTAGTACTCCTAAATCGGAGAATCTTGGGAGCGTTGGAGTTAATATATGCTTGCGTCTGTCTTCGTAACCAGTCCACGGGCCCCCACCGGCTGTCACGCAATGTGTGACAAGTTTCTAGAGCCGACATAGATGAGAAAGGAAGAAATGCATGGAATGCAAAAACAGGTACTTGTTAGTGATAAGATGAGAGACAGCAAGAAAAAATCGATGAGAGAAGAAAGGAAGGCAGGAGGAAAGGCAGGATGGAAGAAGGAAAGAAGAGAGTGAGGAAGAGGACGTCTGAGAGAGTAGCACCCAGGACGACGGTGTAGACCGAGAGCGGTGGATCATGAGTATAGTAAAACCTCATTCGTTATAACGTAACATTTGATAGACGTGCGCTTTTAGATATGTTATTGGGTCTTTAAGATTATCGAAAATATTAACAAATGGCATGTTCCAGAACTACCCATCAAGAAAAATAGACATAACAGAGAGACAGAAATAAATGAATTAAATAAATAAAAATTTCCTTATTCTTCTTTCTTCTTACTTTATATAAACGTTAAAAAATTACGACGTTTTTACATACCACTAGTTAATCTAGGTAAATCAGTGTGAGAATCACAAACAACCCTTCCTCACCTCCCTCCTCCCCCATTCCTTTTCCTCCTTACCTCCCCATCTATTGATCTATTCATCGATTGATCAAGTCACACTCTAGAGTGATTATTTTAGTGTAAATCATAAACATAAAATAATATTCACTATACAAAGATCAACAATATATGCTGACGTAACAAAGTTTTCACATTGAGATAAAGCGTAGCTTAGACCATCATTATCATGAACTTAATCGGAAAACTATTGGAAGCCCAACAAACGACAAAACCGACACATCTCTATTAAAACGTATGTAAGAAACGTATCTAACAAAGCTAACAAAGTTAGCCATCAACTCAACAACAGGGATACATAAGGTCTAGCACTAACATCATCTAACATACCAAAAACGTCCTCACTGTTTCGTTCCCTTACACTTTTCAGCATATCCCTCCTCAGCGAAATCAACAAATGTGTTTATTTCGTACCCCACATAACAGATATCAGTGCACTATATATAACAAGATAAGTTAAATGACATTATACATGTGAACAAGCTTAATTATCATACATAGCACAGCAAAAATGTATTGCTAAATATTCTAAGCTACGTTATTAGGGTTCGCCATCAATACAACGACGTGAGAGCATCACGGCTTTCTGTAACATGACTAAGAAAAAATAACTGTACCCAGTAGAACGAAAAAAACGTCCCTAAAACACATTTACTATCATCACCCATGAATAACCTCGATCTCCGTTTTAACTACTTTATCTATCTTCATACTCTAGCTTTCCCTCTCTCCTCCTTCTTTCATCCCATCCCCCTACGTTTAACTAGGCTCATCCTCATCTCTCATCCTACTACCATCTTCTCCCTACAATCACGTCTCTTACTCATCTCTCTCTCATCTCTTCCGCCCTACTCCTCTCGTGTCTCCTCTCATCTTCGTTCCCTTCCTATCACTCACTTCTCTCTCTCTCTCCTACATCCTAATCTCTTTCATACTCCTTTATCTCACTCTACTCTCTCTCTACTTTTCTGGTCAATACACATTCTCTTCACACTACTCCTACAACTTCTCTCTCATATACCTTCTGCTGCAAATCTACTTCTCCACATGCTCGTGCGTCTCTAAACATGTACTCTCGTCTTTCTCTCCCTCTCTTCTTACCTCTCCCTCTGCATCTACACGTCTCTTCTCTCGATCCTCTACTACTCACTCTTCATATATCCTCTCTCTCATCCATACAATCTACTATCTCCTCTACATAACTCCTCTAGCATCTCTATATCTTACTCCTACTTCTATCCCGATCCTTCCACTCCCTCTGCATCCACCCTCTACTCGTCTTATCATCTCTTACCTCGTCCTCTACACATCTACCATCTTCAACACCTACTACAGGTTCTCTCCATCTTCTTCTCCTATCCATCTACCGTGCGTCATCTCGTATCATCTTCCTCTCTCCTAACGTACTCACATATCTACAAATTACTCTCTCTACTACTTCTCCTTCCACCCTCTCTTCTATTCAATCTCCTCACATATCTCCATCGTCTCTCTATCCCATGTACATATCTCTCTCTCTCTTCTCTCAATCCTCTATCTGCTATCATTTACACCCACATACACTAACTACTCTCTACTCATTTCCTACAACTCTCATCCCTACTAACCTAAGTTCTTCATCATACTCGCATCCGAGGTAAAGGTCTAACAAGAAGTAAAGTTTATCCTATAAAGCTGAACTATGAACATAACGTACTTAAAACACGACAACCAGCACCCTCATATAATGATCCCACTCATAACTTAACATAAAATTTAGTCTAATATAAGATAGGGCAAAGCTAAAATGAGCCAAGTTTCATTTGTTATAACATATAATTTTCATTTGCAACACTCAAGAGTTGTCTATATAGAATACATACAAAACACTAAGTTCGGATTTTATAATCCATATGAATCATCCTAATCACTGATAACATAGGACTTCAAGTTTTGTACGTCTTCATCATATCTCCATCTATACAAAAGATTCAACTATCCCTTTTGATATGAGATTGTAATAGCTGTTATAAAGGCCTTACTATTCAGCCACTAAACCATTTTTCGCGCGATATTATTTGATTCAATAAAAGCCCATGCACTCATTCTCTCATATCAGAGTAATTAAGAAGCTAAACTCATTTACAAACGCTGATTATTCACATTCAACGGCTGTTACCTGTACACTGCCCATATCATATTGGGTAAACGCGATGTTCGGTGGTAATATCTAAGAAGTTACCGACCTATGTGCTATATGTATTCATGCGCTCAAGTTATTGGGGTCAACGATTCGTTAGAGATGCGATTGTTTATTAAATTCGTTGTTGATTTAAGCAATGGCTAATATTTCTCAGTTGCCATAGTTTCGATCTGTTATGGAAAAACACACTATATGCTACAGTCTTTATAGAACGATAGAACAATGTCCTGGAGCAAATCACTCGATAGGTGGTCGCAATGCTGCGATCACTGAGACAGGTAAACAAATATATCAAAGCGTAAAACAAAAAAATTAAGTGAGGTCTCTAAAATATACTAACTCAAAACTAAGCTGACAGCAGAACACAAACGGAATCTATCCTACTTTATGTAGAATCCATCCAGCGTGACGTTTTAACTGTCTTATCCCAGTTAGGAATTTTTTCACTAAAGCGTGCTTGATTCTTCAGGATATAACAAACAACCTATCTCTACCAGTGGCAGTAGCGATGTCGATAATCCTTGATGGAATCCAAATCAGCAAAACGATATAAAAGGGTCATATTATCTGACTCTATCTGCAGCGAACATAAAGCAAACAGAATAAAAAACAGACCAGCCATTTATGAATTATTGGTTTAATGACGATGATTAAAATATCAATTGAACATAGTTAGTGGAAGCTTAAGAATAAAACTTACCTCATCTGCTTCTTTATCGTATTCTCATCACGGTATAACACTCTTTTCCCTACTAACTTGAAATAATTTATTGGTAGACTAAAAATTGAAAAAACTGTAGTATTTACTCCCCGCTTCATGTTCCGCTTTGTTGGAGACCTAATTTGAGAGTTGTTACGCTGAGTTATGTGGGTAGCTCGATGTAATAAGATTAAGATGTAAATTACTACCTACCGTGTCTGTTATTAAACTTTTAGCTTTTTTTGAGTATTACTAAAGAACGCTACACCCCAGATATAGCGGTTCATCGTATACCGTATGCCTCTCGCGTCTAAGCCTCTATTATCGAGGATAAACTATTACTTTGTTTCGCACTATCTAGACCATGAGTGTCAAGGGCGAGTACTTATGCTGGTCGTGTCTCTGACAGCTATCGGAGATTCTACGACGAAAGTTGATGCTGTAACGAATTATTCTTATATGTGTTCACACCCCCCCGGAGGTAGCGGTTCTCTCGTAGAGGTACCACCAACTTAGCCACCCTTGTTCTCTTGATCATCATTGGATGCGTGTAATATGGGTGATAAAGGTGTGAATGGATTATGTTTTTGTATGTCTTGTTAGTTACCTTTTACTGTGATAAGTTTTGGGAACCCTTTGTTAATGTTAGCGTGATGAGTGTGCTTCGCGTACCTGCTTTCAGGCTGTGCGTTGTACCGTCTCCGCTATCGTAGTGACTCTTATAGTAATAGTTATGTTGCTTTCTTCATCTAATCTCGCGCTTGTAAATAGACTCTTCTCCGCTGAATCAGCGTTCTATGCCGCCTGCCTCTTCCAGTGTAGTGCGATTACGATATAAACAGCACAAGTTTATAGTATAAGTTATATTATGGTTCAATTATTATTACCACTTATTATATACAAAAGTGTGAAGAATAGACCATTTAATAAAGACAAATGCGTTCTTGACCATGTGCAATCTATACGTATATCGATTTTTGAATGTTACTGTTAAGTATTACATTTTTACTGGAGACATTATAGATGTTGTAATTTAGTTATATTGTATATTACTATGTTTATTCCTATGTACCATGTGTTATGCTTTGTTATTGTATAACCTATTTACCTTATGTCTGTATAGCCAGATGTTACATGACATGTATGACTTCTTCAATTTGATGTTCGGAAAACTGTGTATGACTTAGGTGCGAGTATTTGATTCCTCTGTCTTATTTCATTTTATTATTATTTTAACCTTCTTTTTTTATTTTGTATACTATTATTTTTACAGATATAATTTCACTTACATGTTTAGATCGCATGACATATGATACCACGATCTATGTTCTCTATGCATATATGGGTATGTCACTGTTAACTGTAGCCTTGAAATATATTTAGTGGAGTACAAAAGTACGTTTATTGACGGCTAATCTCAGACGCTATGCGTATCGTTCACGCACTCTTTATCATTACTAGTTGTTAAGTGATGTAACTTTGTTATATGCAGTATTACTAAACAGTTTATAATATATTTATATATATATTCATATATTAGTTTATAGAGTGTTCAGGTCTGAAAAAAAGGTTAGTTAATATATTATTCAATTATAGTTCAGATGATGCTAAATAAGTTTATTAATGTAATATGTGGATAAAAAACTTTGTTACGTCAGCATATATATATTCGTTGGTAATTTATATATAGTATATAAAGAACTTTAGTATAATTTTTATGTATGGCTTTATCCAAAATGGTACTCGAAATGTGTATACTTGACTATCAATAGTAATCAATAGACAATTAAGATGTAGTGAGGTAGGTGTGAGGATGGGGTTTAAGGGGGAAGAATAGTGTGTGTTAAAAAGGGTTGTATAGAATATACTGATTTAACTGATATATTTAGTGATAGTATGTACAAAAACGTGAAATTTATCACGTATATAAACAAAAAGAGATCGGAATATTTATATATTTAATTCTATTTATATTTAATTTAATATATTTAATTTATCTATATTTTTACTTATATTTATTAATTATATATATATATACACCATAATATATATTATATACGAACTATATCTAATCAGTTATTACCCAATAACATTATATAACAGACATACATACTCAATCATCGTTGTTAATATATACGAATGTTATACAAAACTAGACATCCCGCATCGCTCCGACTACTAGTTATCTGATCCTATTTTAATATACTCCTCATAAGTACCTCCTACCTTCCATCATTCTCTTCATTCCTTCCATTATCCTACTACTTATATATCCCCACCTTCCTTATTCTTACTTCCTATTCATTCATATCTTCTTCTTCCTCTGTTTTGCATCCATGCATTCTCTATCATTATTTTCTAACTATGTTAGTAACCCCTTCCGGGGGCGGCCTACTGTGAACTCCGAAGTCCTAAGAATATTCACTCTATTCAACTGCCGTCTCCACCTCGCAACTCCTCCCACCCTGTCGCAAGTTTCAGCTTCTCACGGTCCATTTTAATTTTTTTCAGGGCGTGGGGTCCCCTTCGGGGACCCAGGAGGGACGTAATTCGAACGGCTACGAATGAGCGGACTAAATCACTCAATATAACTATACTTATCCATAATTATATTATACATACCTACTATACGATAACTTCTAACTATCCTATTATATGATAATTTTGTGTACTCAGGGTCATATATATAATATATATACTATATATAATGTAGAATAGAAGCTAAATATACCTCCATAGCAGGTAAAGCATAAGTATGGATAGTGTACGTAAAAAAAACGATCCCTTACAGGGATCGGTTTATTACTCAGTATTCGTATATACTTTCGGAAAAATCGAATCTTCGATAGTACGTGATATATAATTACTAAATAATATAGTCTAGAATAAATACATGGTGTATATGTAGTATAGAGTGAATGTGAACCGCATCGCTAATACTGATGCGCCAGCAAGCAGCTAAACTCTCAAACTACGCATAACTCAAGAATAACTCAACCGACTATCTCAGATATCATAGCACATAGGTTCCCTGAAAGTGCTATTTTGCACAGATTCAGCTTATATAGACTCTAGATTCTCGGAGTGATTTTGGAAATGCATAAACAGGAGTTTGGAGAACACGAAAAACAAATTGTAATTCATGTTAGCTGAACATGCTTCACATCTGATGGAAAATGTATTGATGACTCACCCATCATGAGGAGACACACAAACCAAATTGTAAAAGACCGACATGCTTCAATACAATACACTAAATGATATTTTCTTTCAATCAAAAGTTTATAAAATCAAAAGCAGTAGAATATAATTTATTATTACCATAAGGTTTTTGGCACAAATCCCTATATTATCTATAAAATCTTTTTGATTTTTTCCAAAAGTACCTCTTTTAGAGATATCTTAATAATTGTCGTGACTACATATTTAGAATTTCGCCTCTAATACCCCAATAATCTTAGAAAACATTACAGATATCTGAAACTTCATCTAAGTTTCTCCACCATTTTATAATGTTCACGCGGGATGGAAAGTAGTAGCAAGTTTAATGGATCCAAGAAAGATATTCAAGATAGTTTGATAGTTTGATAGTTTTCATTAATCCTAAATATGAAGGAGGGATTGTGAAGCCAATCCTATTCTTAACCATAAAATATAATTGTGTGGATAGGGCAGAAGGGCGAGTGTTCGGTATTAATATTATGGATCAATTTTTACAAAAGACTCACCTCGGCTTTACAAGAAATAATCCTCTAAGATGACTCAAGTATAAAGACGAAACGCGGTCGGGGCCCAATATCTACTCCCTGTAACTATGATGTTCTTCTTCTCCTAATTGAAAATTTATTATATTTCATAAATATTTTATTTTAATACGAAAATGATCTACCATGTAAAAAAGGTAAATAAACACCAAAACATATGGAAATAAAATCAAAAACTCTTTATTAATTTAAAGATCTGAATATATTCCTCTTCCTTTTCTTTTATTATACTATGGGGTAAATTTTTATTCTTATTTATAGTTTTCTTACTACAACATATTATTATTATTTACTATTAATTATTATATTAATTAATTATTATTATTTAAATAATTATAATTATTATTAGTATTTTTATTAATTAATTTTTTTTATTAGATTATATTATTATATATTAAATTATTAATTTTATATATCATATAATTATTTATATATTAATTAATTGGGAATATATATTATTCTTTATTATTATTATTATTATTTAATTTATAATTATTTATATTATATTATATATTAATTATATTATAATATTATATATTATATATAATAATAATTAATTATAATATATACTTATTATTAAGTTAATTAAATTATATAATATATATATTAATTATAATTATATTATAATTATTAATAATATTTAATAATCTTAATTAATTATATAATTCTAAAAATATATATATTTATTATTATATTATATATATATATTAGGACAAAGTACTTAACGTACACACGGATAACGGAGAGCTCGGTTCACGTGACAACCAGTGGTCAAAGCTGTTCCATTGAAACTATATAATATTCACTTCGGTCGAAACTGATTTATTTTCATTTTTTTTTTTAACCTGTTCTAGGATTTAGATCGGAAATTTATTTCTTAACTATAATTTTGTCATAACTTGATATTATCACAGTGTAAATGTATTTGAGTTCTAGTCACGATACGGGGAACAACTTAGAGGTTGGATGTAATCTGATTTTATCATATCCCATTCATATTAATAATTGGTTGATAGAGTGTGATGTAATGTGAACTCACCCTCGATCTACATCCCATTAATTATCCAAAAGAGCATTATGGGGTTACCGGTTAGATCCCTCACTCCCGAGGTTAATTATTATTATTATTATATTATATTATTATTATTTATTATTATTAGTATTATATTATCATTATTATTATTATTGTTCATTATTATTATTATCATTATTATTATCATCTATTTATTATATTTATGATTATTATTCATTATTATTAGTATTATTATTATATTATTATTATTCATTATAGTATTATTGAAAATTATTAATTATTGTGTTAGGATAAAAACTTATAGCAACAATTAGTTGTTGCAGTCAGCTAGCGTATATTCACATTATTCTAATTACTAATAGTTTATTGTACATTATTACTACAATTATTGTTACGATTAGAAAGAGAGGAAGAGGCATCTGCGCAATTGGTTCATCAAAACTAATATGTTATTAAAAGGGAGAATAGTATAGTCCTAACCTCGCTGATCGCTCGCGAAAGAGGCGAGAAACAAACCGACCGTGCCGAATCGGTGTGTCAATCGTAATATGCCCATTTCAGAAAGGAGCTAGTAAACTACTTGAATGGCTAATATCTTTTAATTAAAAAATGAACCTCACTAAAACACAACTTATCTTGAATATATAGAAATGTCATAATTTAACTATCTATAACGAGTTATATATGTAATAAGTATCATGTATAAATAGTAATAGAGGAGTAACATAATAACATCCGTAGACTTGTATTTACATACTTGTGAAAATAAAGGAGTTTAACCAATAAATTTTGTTCATTTTTGAGAAAATATAAAAATTAAATTACTATGAAATACATTAGTCGTCTAAAGTGCAAGGTTGTAAGTCCTGTAATGTCACTTCAATGTAGTTCTAATTGATTAGTATTTGATTATTATTATAATTTGTTATTTTATTTTTACATTATCGTCCACTACTAATAAAACGTTCATTATTATTATATGTTATTCATATGATGCGCTACCTGTGAAATATTTTATTGATTATTCCGTAAGTCTATCCTCAGTTTCTCATGTTGTATGTGAGTTATTATATTATTAATTACTTATTATTACGTATTTATAAAGTATACTTTCTATATATATTATAGTATAAGTATAGTAAAATCCTTTTTGGGTGTTGAAAAAGCATGGAATAAGTTTATAAAAAGAAATGGATAGTATTGCAGGTTGGTAATTTTATATTATATGAATATAAAACATATTTATTTTACTTTAAAATTAATATAGACGATTATTATTATTATTATTTATTATATTTAATATTAATATTTTAAATAATTATTTCTATTATGTTAATTATTATATATTATTTTTATATGGATATATTATAATTATAGAAATTAATATATTATACTATTAAATTTATATACAAAGATCACTAGAATAAAAACATATCAAGAATAATCAGAAAATAAATAAGTTCTAATTTTATTAGAGTTGATTTGGTCTTCAGTAAACAAATTTTGCTTAATAAACATTAACATTTTTTACCTCGGAATAAAGGTTATACCTACTTATGGAAAAGTTTATTAAAGAATAACAATATTCAATAATAAAACATGTGATTCTTGTTAGTCTCGAATCTCATATACACAATTAGTCTCATACATGGTATAATCATTATATTTTTTTATGATTATACAATAGAAAGAGTTTCTTACAGAGATTAGGCATGATATTTATATTTTAATTCGACATTGCCGTTCCATAGAGTAACACGAAATACAAACTTTGGCGGATTGATAGAATTAATATTAACACCCTATAAACATTTTAATTGTTATAAAAATGTACTCAAAATATATGAAGTTTTTTTTAATGGAAGCTGATATACACATACATTCTCATTTTATAGTCCACAGTATTTTATAATAAATAAATTACTTCATATATCTAAGATTAGAAAAATAATCCGATGCCGGATATATATTATAAATTAAGAAGATAGGTAAAATTAATTATTAATTTTAAGGTGAAATAAATTTTATAAAAAAATTATATTCTTTTATGGAGATATGAGATAACACCTTTATGTAAAAAAAAATTATATATATCTATTTTAAAAATGGAAGAACCTTTGATTAATCGAAGTTTTTGGGATAATTTTGGATGTATTTTTATTAACGGTATTATTATTCTCCATATTATTCATCTACGCATCCGGATATATAACTGATATAAGAGATAATATTGTGTAGTTATACACGAACTCTGCACGATAAATCATATGTAGAAGCACGGAAGAAACTTGGTTTAAATGTTTATATATATAGGCCTTGCGATAAACTGTAGTATTGATATTATTATTCTTATTTCTTCCTGATATTATGGAGTAACCTTTTAGTGAATATGAGAAAGCACTTACAAGTTGTTAAGTATATCAGTCTATAGTTATTCTGACTATACAAAAGAGGTGAGAAGACAGTTCTCCTACTACCAACAGAAAGTAAGTGGCAATCTCTGGTATATACCTTACCAAGATGCCCCCATCTCCTCTCGATCATCTCATATCTCTCTCATCTCTACTCTAACATCTTTGCACGTATCTATCGTAGCAGAATTTCTGATTTCGAAGGCGACTCATCTATCTCTCTCTCTCTCTCTCTCGCTCTCTCTCTCTCTCTCTCTCTCTCTCTCTACAACACACTAGTTTAGGTATCATATATATACCTACCAAGTCATGAGCCCTCTATCGATATAGAGTGTGACCCTTGTAGGAAGTTATCACAGTCTATATATATATTTGAAGTCCTAAACATTTTAGGAAACATCGTTTCGGTTTTACATCATTTATGAATATAGATATATATATATACGGATATACTATATATATATTATATTTATATTATATATTATATATATATATGTATATTAATATATATATAGTTATATAAATATATATATATAGTAGATATAATATAATATATATTATATATATAGTATAATATAGTATATATTATATATAATATCTATATATAGTATTAGTATATATATAATATATTATATATATAGGTAATATATGGTATATATATATTATATATTATATATTATTAATTATATCAGTTTAATTAATATATTAATAGTAGTATTATACTATATATTATCTAGTGGGTTTGGGCTGAGATGTTGTTGAATGATGGATGATGCCACAGATGCCCAGGCCTTGTAAAAGTGAGGAGATTAAAAGTTAGCAGGAACCCACCAGAAGATGGAAGAGAATTCCCCAGAACAGAGGTGGCAAGGAAAGAAGGAACCACCGCAGCGAACAAGTCTGGGAGTTTACTAATGGATCTAGACCAAACTCATGTGCCGACCAGCAACCTCTTGTGCTTCGTGGACGTCGTAACAGGTGGTGGTACGCGAGTGGAAAAGTTCCCTCGAGCACTTGCTCTCGGTACCTATAGAAAAGGAGATAAAGCACCCAACACCGCGCCGCAAAGATAGAGGTCAAGTGAATCTATGAACAGTACAGGGGCAGTTTATAACGGCCTTTTGGCCTTTGACTCGACCAGCCTAATCCAAAAGCCGGGTGAAATCCAGAGCCCCCCCAGATATGAGAGCCCGTAGTTCTCATACAAGGGCGGATGAGACCTTGTATAGCTGAGCATACCCGATGAGATAGAGGAAAAAAACGTCAGGCAGTCTTAAAAACAGAACTCCAGTTTCTTTGAGGCCGGCCCATAGCAACCGTTGTGATGTGAGGTTTCCCACGACATTTTTTTGTTTATGTTAAGGCCAAGAATGTTTAATTGTCAACAGGAGAGGACGAGAGACCGTCGAAAGGAGATAGGAAAGGTTAGAGGTGTTTTTGAGAGAAGAGATTTGTAGATTGGTTTTAAAAGAATTAAAATTTTCAACAAGGTTAAGACGACCCACCCGGAAATTCTATCCAGATCAGCGGAGAAATCAGGAAATTCGAAAGGTTCAGACCAAGAGGCAATTTCTAGAAGTAAAGAGGGAGCAGAATTAAAATTGAGTTGAAGAATGAAAGGGTCGAGTCATCGGCATATGAGTGGGATAGAGTTAGATGTGCGGTGAGAAGAATCATTAATGAAAGTAGAAAAAAGTAGGAGATAAGACGAACCCTGAGGAACACACTATTGACCAGAAAAAGTAGGAGACGTCGCCCATGCAACAACAGCCCGATATGTTGAGCGATTTGAGAAGAAAGCTTAGCCTAGTAGCAAAAGAGAAGGAAGGAAATCTAAAGGAGGGGGTTGGCGAGCACGTGACGCGTGCCATAAGGCCAGGTCAAATGCTTTGCGATATGTGCAAGCGCCATCCAAAACGCGAAGTCTACCGTAATTCCTAAGGGCGGAAAACCATAAATTTCTGTTATAACCGGAAAAGATCTCGCAGTAGACCTCTAGCAGCCGAAAAGCCGTACTGGCGACTCGGAGAAGTGAATGAGATTCCAGATGGTCTAGAAAAGGAGAGGAGTTGAGAAGGGTTTCAAAGATCTTAAGATAGAATACAAGTAGAGCTATAGGGCGATAGTTGAAGGTATCAGAGGGTCTTCCTTTTTTCGGAATAGGTTGGACATATGCCGCGCTTCCAAACACTGAGGGAAGTGCTAGTATTGAGGCTAGAGAATATAGTTGAGACGAGGGGGGGGTCAGCCAAGAAAGCCACTCCCTCAAAACTCGAGGGAGGAATGCCATCCGGCCACCCGCCTTCCTTACCGTTTATAGATTTCCAGAAGGCCCATGAACCCGATTAAACGTAATCACAGGCAAGGGCATAGAAACACCTGAGAGGAGAAGGAGGCGGAAGAGGTGTGCCAGAATCGTCCAGGGTTGAGTTAGAGGAAAATGAGGAGGCGAAGAGATTCGGGCTTTGTCAAGTTGGAGTATTTAGCAACATACTATCAGGCGAATAAGAGGAGGAAAGGAATATTTACAGAAATTGTTGGAGATGTTTTTGGAAGAGGCCAGAAGGATTTTGTCAGTAGGGGAGAAACCAGGAGGTCTAGCGCACTTCGGTTAATGACAGTGCTTTGCTCGTCGGAAGAGTATCCCTGCAACTAATTCTAGCTGAATTGAAAATTACCGAGAGTGATAGGAGAATGAGAATTTTTCCACCCGATACGCACTGTCTCTACTCTGAATGGCCAGGAGACAAGCACGATCGAACCATGGATTTTTGAGGAGAAAAAGATTTAGTCGAAGAACGAATGAAACCTGCTCATCCCATCAACGAATTACAGGCACCACTTTTTTCGGCATGAAGCCGAAGCGGGTTCTTTCAGAGTCAAATCAGTACACGTCCAATTTATAGTTAGGCGTATGAAGCAACGCATGCCCCAGGTCTCAGCCCGTTGTGTTGGCTGCAAGATCGCCCTCGAGCCGTCATGCTTCGCCTAGATTTTTCTTTGGGGGAACGGGTGAAGAATGTTGTGGTACGATGGAACGCCAGTCAACACAAGAGAGGAATCTGATTCAGCGATATATCGACTGCGTTTTGATTAATGCAGGACACAAGTGAGGGCATGTAGTCGGTAGAGTCCGACAGGGCAGAAAGGCAGCGGCGTGTAACACGAAATGTATCAGGTACAGGGCAGACACTTTGAAAACCCTGTAATTTTCCCCAATAAAAGGGTTTCAATAACCAAGCTACATTGTGATTTGCCTTTACGAAAACCTCGCGAGTCAAAACACTTCGTATGTTTAAAAAAAATATCCTTATTGTTACCTCTATCAACCCTCGGAGAACACAGATGGACGCACGCACACATACAAAACATATTAGAATATCCAAAATCTCCGGTTAAAAGAGTAACGTCCGTCAAACGCATCACATGGTTTCCTTACATCAACGTAACTTTGAAACGAAGCGTCATACAACATAGGTTATTGTGAACAATAAGATGGTTCGCTGATCGTTTGTTCCATCAGACCTCCGAGTTGTCGCAGAAGGTTATGAATCACCCATATATATATTTATATATATATATATAAGATATGGATAGTATATATAATATTATATATATTATATATAAGTATATATGATATTATTTATATATATATATATATATATACATATATATATATAAATATATATATATATTATAATATATATATATATATTTATATATATAAATAATATATTATTGTATATATATTATATATATATTTATTATACATATATATATATGTATATAAGTATATATATATATATTAGTATAGTATATATATAATATATAATATTATATATATATATAATCTTATATATATAATATAATATATAGGGTAGTCTATATTATTTTCAATATATTATTATATATATAGTATATTTATAGTATATAATATATTATATATATTATATAATAGTATAAAGGTATAGTATATATTATAATATAGGTATATATAAATTATATTATACATATATATATATTATATATAGGGAGGATGATATATATATAGTAGTAGTATATATTAATAAGTAATAGTATATATATATATATATATATATAGTATATATATATATGAAAATAGTAATATATATAGTGAGAGTAGTATATTATAATATAAAGTTATAATAATATATATATATATATATATTATAAATATATAGGTATATATAGTAAGTTAGTATAGTTATATAGTATAGATCTTACCTCCCTACAGCTTAAATAATATAATAAGAATGAATAATATATAGAATGATGAAAAGGGATACCCAATTCATTATTCTACGAAGATTCTCCTTACTTTCTTTAACATTTCATACTTCCCTTCAGAACAACTTCCTATTCCTTTGTAGATTCTCAATTCCCCTCCTTTCAAATTGTTCATTTGCCTCCTATTTTGCTCCAAAGTATCCAACTTTTAGCCTTCTTCTTTTTTTTCCTTTTATATTTCCGTGCAACTTTCATCATTGGCTTTTAATACATTCAACAACGGGTAATTTTTATTTTTTACTACTTTTATCACCCTCTTCATTCCACCAATCATGATCATTATTGACATTCTTATTTCCTACTTTAGCACATACACATACTTCTCTTACACTACAGACAAACGTTTCCTTCATTTTGGCCCAGATTTGTTCAGTTTCTTCTTGTTCACATTCAATTGATATATTTACAAGTGTTCTCACATACTTTTCATCTAACTTCTCACTCCTAATTCTTCCCATTTCTTTCTTTTCAGTATTCCACTATATCCGTAGCCCCGCTAACATAATCTTGCATAAAACAACATAATGATCTGATATTCCCATCCTCTCCCCTCTCACTGATGAACCATGTTTTACAACCACACATTCTTAACTTTCTCAAACTTAAATTTAACCATCAGTATTCTACACTCACACAAACATAATCCACCCTTGCTCTGTGCCACAAACCACTCGTCAGCATCTCAACTTCATCTCTTCAACCTCTCATTCCTCTTCACTCCAGCACACACACTTCACCCCACACTACTCGTCCTCACCACTTCCTTTCATCTTAATTTCAGTCACAGAAGGAAAATAAAATTTACCCTTTCTAAATACATTCATCACCTTCCCTCCTCTTCTCTCCACCATTTATTCCTCTATCATTCCATACACCTAAACGATTCAAAAATTTTTGCAGAAAGATAAAAGCCGCTTACGGAGGTCACCACTAGGTCCGAGGCATGCATGAACATTCGTAGAAAATAGTGGCAATGAGACCCCAACCAATCTACCATTCTCTGTATAGTAACTTCTTACAACAAGCAAAGAGCACGTTGTGGAAGTTCTTTCTCCCCCCTCCCCCACACCACGGGATATCTCTTTTAGTCGCTTCTCATGACATCAGACAATACGTGGTTATGGGAATTCTTTCATCCCCAAACATAGGGATATATGCCCCCACATAAGTTTTAAATAGTATATATGATTAGATAGTTGATATATAGTTATAGGTACATAATATATATAATATAGGTAGGTAGGTAGGTAGATATATAGTAATAGAGTATTGGAATATAATATATATATATATATATAATCTATATAGGATATATACAAATTAATATTACGTTAATATTAATTTATATGATATATTATATATATATAATATATATTTTATATATATATAATAATTATTATATATATATATATATAGTATATAAATATATATATATTATATATATAGGAGTATAGTATTATATATTATATATATAGTATATATATATAAGTACTATCTATATAGCATATATTTGTATATATACATAATATATTAGGTGATATATATATATATTTAGTAGTAGTAGTAGTCCGAGTATAGTATAGTTATATAGTTATATATCTCTATATATATATTTTCTATAATATATATAAGTAGTATTGTCATATTTAGTATTATAATATAAAGTATAATAATATATATATATATATATATATATATATAATATAATATATATATTATATATTTCTATATATATATATATATATCAATATGATTATAATATAGTATATATAGATATATATATATATATATATATATATATATATATTTCTATATATATATATATATTATATTATATATATATTATATAATATATATAGTATAGTATTAGTATAGTACTATAGTAATATATATATAGATATAGTATAGTAATATATAGTTGATAATATATATAGTATAATTATATATATATATTATATATGTATATTATATATTGTTCTAATATATATAATATATATATATATATATATAATATATATATAGATATATATAGTATATTATTAATTATTATATATATTATATATATTTCTATATTGATAGTAGTATATATATATATATATTATGATTAGTTATATTATATATAGTATATTATAATATATATGAATATATATATATTTATTTAAATATATATATTTTATATATAATTATAGTATATAGTATATAGTATATAATATATATATATATATTAGTATATAATATATTTACTAGTATATATACGATATATATATATATATAGTATAATATATATATATATATATATATATATTATATATGATATATAATTAATATATAATATTGTAATATATATATATATATATTATATATATAATGACGTATTATATTAACATACTTATATAGGTATATCTGAATATAATATAGTTCTTATATATATATCATAATATAATATAATAAGTATAATAATATATATATAGGTGATATATTATAATAATATATATATAATAATATATATCATATATAAGGTATATAACGTAGATATATGTATTACATATAATAGATAGTTATATATATAATATATAGTAGTATAGTGTAATATATAATATATATAGTATAATAATTTATTTATATATTATAATATATATGATATATTTAATATATATATATAATATATATATATATTATATATGTGTTAAGTAGTGTATATAGGTGATAATTATAATATATATAGTATATATATACTATATATTAATATTAAGTGATATATTATATATTATTATATAAGTATATATATATATATATATATATAGGTAGAGTATACGCATTATATGTATATTATATGATATATATTATATATGTAGTATAGTTATATAGTATTGATGTATATAGTAGTATATATTATTATATAAATTAAGATTTATATTTTAATAGTAGTTATTTCATGATATATATATATATATAATATTAATAGTATATGTATGATATATATATTATATATTATATATAATGTTATATATATATATATATAGTTGTCATATTATAGTGTATTATAGGTATATATATCATATAAGTATTAGGATTATATAGTTATTTAATTATATATGATATTATATATTATGATAATAGTATTATATATATTATGAATAATATATATATAGTTATATATATATATATATCTAGTATAGTATTATATATATATATATATAGTTATATTATATATATGAATATATAGTTTAGTATAATAATTATATAAGTATATATATATATATGATGAAAGATGCAGTGGTATGTTTTTGAGGGCGAAAAGATCCATGAAGGCTTATTACAAATAATCTAAAAATTGTCTTTGGTATCATCGTGTCGAAAAACAAGATGCGTTCGATTGGGGAAAGAAGGAGAGAACCGTCGAGAGGGAAAGGGACTGTTTTTTGTTCTGCCTGACGATCGTTGCCCGTAAGCTCTTTGAGAAAAAAGAGGGAGGAAGAAAGATATTATACCGCCTCGGGCTGACATGTAACAAATGGCGGATTGGCGTTTGAGAACACGAGATCTATAGTTCGGAGGCCTTTTCCCTTATGGTTTCCCTCTTTTTGAGTTCTCGAAGGGAAGAAGAATGTTTTTCCTTCTTTCCAATTTTAAAGGGAAATTCTACTATGAAATAAAGAAAAAGTTCATTCGTTAATTAAGAAAATTAATTATATGAAAAAAAGTATATATATTATAATAGAATTGGAAAATATTTTGATCATACTAATGACTGACTATTAAACTGAAACGCAAGCCGGAAAAAAGGGAAATAAACAGATTTTGATCGACAGTTAATCTCACCTTTAAGTTTGGTAATCGTTGGCTATTGTGTGAAAAAACAGAATCTGTATTGTACAATGTCATGATTTGTGGAGTCTGAAATCTGACCGAATCAGACAGATCTATGTCGAATTGTATCAGAGTCATGTTTGTTTTTACTGATTCTCACATATAGATTTTCGGAAGTCCGTGTTGATTAGTGATTTATGTATATATAATAATAATATATAATTAGGTAATATGTAAATATATATAAGTATATAGTATAGATATCTAATTATTGAGATATATATGTATAGATATTATGTTAGTATATATCTAGTGATAGTAGCGTATATAATATTATATATTTATAATATGTATATTAATATTATATATATATATGTAATATGTATTATTATATAGTAATATATATATATGTATATAATTATATTTTTATGATATACTATAGTAATATATATATCTATATATATATATATATAGGTGAAAGTCGTGTAATAAGATATGGCGTGGAAGGTGATTGGGTTAATATAATAGCGGAGTGGGGCAGGAATGTTGGTTATGTCCTCGTAAGGTTAATCAAATTTGTATATCGGATGCGATTTATAGCAGAATTAGAGATTAGGGTTTGGCAGGAGAAATGTTAAAGATGGAATTGGAAAGAATGGAACGAGGTGGAAGGTTCCCTGCTTATTGTATGCGGATGATTTAGTTTTGTGTGGTGAATCTGAAGAGAAGTAAGAATATAATTATGGTGGTGAGCGAATGGAGTCCGCGGTGTGAAGTCATGTTAGATGGTGAGCAACTTGAACAAGTATCTGAGTTTGAATATTTAGGATATATGCTGGATTAAAAGGGAATAAAAGATGCAGAATATAGTATGAAAGTTGTGAAAGTGTAATTAAATCCTTGGTGGATGTGAAGGAACTATAAGACTTGAGTGCGCTAGGGTTTTGCATGGGTTATTTTGTTATATGTGTTAATGTTTATCTGTGAAAAATATGATATGGAATAAGAGGAATAGATCTAAGGTAAAACTTTTTGAGATGTACAATCTTAGGGGAGTGTTAGGTGCGAGATGTGTTAATGAAATGATGAATGAACGCATTTTAGAGTTGTGTGGTGTGAAGAAGGACGCAAATGGGAGAATAAACGAGAGAATATTGAGATGGTTTGATCATATGGAAAGGATGGATAGTCGGTTGGTTCAGCGGATCTATAGTGGGGAGTGTGTTGGGAATCGCCCGGATGGGAGACAGAAGAAAAGTGGATTGATTTAGTAAAGAAATGCCTGAAAGAGAGGAATGTGAGTCTGACAGACATCAAAAGAAAGGTGCATAACAGAGGTGAATGACAAGGTTTTATGAGGGAATAGGGTTTTGGGCTTTGCCCAGGAGATGAATTGAAGAGATATCACAATGAGGGTCAGTCTCAGTCTCGTGAAACCTCTTGGGTGAATTTTTCTGATTGCGACGGGTTCTGACTTGGGGTTATAAAGAGGACGGTAAAGAGGGGCTTTCTTTTCGATTTGCGTCATGGTCTTTTACTACTTTTTAGTAATTTCGTGTATGCTATGCACCTGATCCCCAATCTAGGGAAAGGTTGGGGAAATATATATATTAATATATATAATTATATATATATTATTATATATTATAATATATAATATTTAGTATCTAAATTATATATATATATAGTTATATTATAGTATATATAATATTATATATATATAGAAGTAATAATTACTAATAAAGGTTAATATAATAGTTGATAATATATATATATAATATATATACTATATAATATATTAATATAATTTATTTAATATAATAATATATATATATATATTATATATATATATATAAAGAACACACACACACACATTCAAAAAAAAATATACATTTTTATGTTACAATATATATGCCTACCTAGCAATACTCATTTATTGTATTTATATCTTTCTTTTAATAATGATCATATGTTGAATGCATAATTTGATAAGTTATTAATGTTTTTTGTTAATAACGTATGTTATAATGGAAGAAAAGCGATTCCAAGAAATGCATTACTTTTTATTTATTTATAATTATTAACAGCAGTTGTAGGAAACTAGCATTTAATGTCGCAATTCAGACACCAAAGAAACGCATTTTTCATGTATAAGCGAAGGAAGCATGCAATTATTCGGTGGACTTATTCCATAAGGAAGGGGGAGGAAAGCCTGGGTTTAGGAGGACTACGTCTGCGAACAACATTAGCACGACTTCAATGTTGTTCAGAACGAGTCTCACAGGAAAGATGGATCGGGCTTTCCCACCTCATAAATATAACACATTTCTTCCCGAGAAAATCCCTCGTGAAAAGAAAAATGTATTCCATTACCTTAGAGATGCGAGATGCATTATTTACTTACAAGCTCATTTTATTTCGTTATATCAACAGCACATCATAGACAGTTCTTTTTTATAACGAAAAATTAATCTAGGGTTAATTAGGGTCATTAATTTTTTGATTTTTTTTTTTTAAGTGAAAGCAAGTGTTCCTTTTCTCCATGATTTTCTGCTTTTTTTTAGAGTACTTTTTCACAGGGTGTTTAAAGATTTATAGGTAAAGTGTAAACATTGCAGGAGATTTCTGTGTAATTTTGAATCATAAACCAGGGAAGTTACCACTGTGAATCCAAATAGCTTTATAATAAGATTCAATCACGAGAAATCGTGCGCCTTTATATATATTATATATAGTTATATAGTGTAGGTTAGATATATATATATATTATATATACTGATATATACATGTATATTAGTATATATAAATTATGTATATATATATATGTATGAGTATATATAGGGTATATACTACTATATATATACTGTATTATTTATATATTATGATATATATATAATAATATTATTATGATATATAAATTATATATATACTGTATATAGTATTATATATATATTATATATATATATTATATATATATAGTACATATATATATATAGTATATGATAGTAGTATATATATATACTATCTATCGTGTCTATATATATATATATATTTATATAGTATATATATATATAGTATATATTATATATATTATAGTATAATATATGTATATGTATATGTATTATATATATATATATAGCAATATATATATATGTAGTATATTATATATACTTATTGATATTATAGGCCAGCGGTTTTAGTATATGACCGTGCGTTGTACTTTAAAAACTATTATGCTAAGTAAAACGGAATACATTGGTGGAATGCTGGTCGAATTCTAGTACGGAACAGATGAAAAAAAAACAAAAAAAAAAAAATTATACTCTGCAAAACTACATAGCTACGCAAAAAGGATACATTTTTGGATCCTGGTAAAATTCACATAGGAAAATGCTTTACGAAAGCACACTTTAGGAGGGCTCGAGCCGACGGGGATAGAGGGGGGCGTTTTCCACATCCCGTAGGGGAGGGGCGGAGGAACCCGCGCGACACCCAAATACCAAGGAGCGGGGTTCCGAAGACGCCCCTCCGGAGGGGGGGGAAATAATCCTACCGCGTAGTTCCCCGGAAGGCCGGAAGACCCCGACTCCTGCCCATCGGGGCGGTATACCCCTTGGGTATTCTTTAGTAAAAAAAAAAAAAGAACAAAATTGTAATAGCAAGTCTATTCTATTTTAACGCGAAACCATAAAAGCGTCTCCTAACTGAGGGCCTTTTACAATCTAAAATAGGGCCTTTTAATCATTTAGCTCTAATGTATTGACATATTTTTTTTTTAATTGTTTTTATTTTTTTTTAATTTGGTCATTTTGTAAATTTTACAAGGAATTCCAAAAATGTATTCCTTTTCGGCTGTAGCTATTTTAGTTTTGAGATATGATATATATAATAGTATATTTTTTTTTTTTTTTTTGTCAATTTCCGTAAGTCATTGGGACCAGCATTCCCCCAATGTATTCCGTTTTACTGTAGCATTAACTAGTTTTTGAAGAATACATATGACGGTTATAACTAACGCTGACCATATATAGTATATTATAGTATAGTATATTATATATATATATATATATTAGTATCATATATCTATATATATGACTAGGTATACCTATACATATAATATACTATATAGTATATATAGTATATATTATGATATATATATATAGTAATGCAGAACAGACCTGCAGCAGCAGAATATTCATGGAAGCCAATTCGCCGTATTTTTATATAAGTTGATATGATTCTGGTTGCGTGTTACATCGTTCCTTTATGCGTTTTAGCTTCAATTAAGTTGTCTCTTTTTTGTATATAGTTATATATATATACTTATATATATAGTATATTATAGTAGTTCGATATGAGTTATAGTAGTATCTATATATATATAGTATTAATTATATATATATATATATGATAGTATTTATATATATATATAGTATTTATATAGTATATATATATCTATTATTATATATAGTATTATCTATATATATATATAGTATAGTATACTATATATTAGATATGTATACTATATAACTGATAATTTATTAATTGGGTTTTCAAAATAACATAATTATAATACTTGCGGCATACATAAATGTTGCAGCTTTTCTTCTAGCTTTTCTTCTAGCTTTTTGTTTATGCTCTCTTCTCGATATATATATTATATTATATTATATATAATATATAATATATGTATAAGTATATAGTTATATTATATATATATTATATAATATATGTATAGTATATTAAATAACTTTGATAAACTTAAAGATCAGATGCCAATATGAATTATATATATAGTATAATATATATATTATATTATATATATATATTATATATATATATATATTATATATATATATATATATATATATACTATATTAATATATATATATATATATTATATATCGCTCGGATCCATATAGGGTAGGTCATGGTTTGGTTCCTGCTAGTCAGGTAATGATAAAGATTTGTTAGTCTCCACAAATTACTTGTGTATATTTTGATTGAAATATTTCTGATATGAGAGATGGAAGAAGGAGAGCAAAGACAAGGATTACAACAAATTGAGATAGCATAAAAATGGCTAATTTTAATTGTGATTTTGATATGGCTGTTGAGTATGGATTTTATGCTAAATTATAACTCACATTAATAGTTATTTTGCTATTTTAAATTCTCAGATTTCTTAAAAGAATCATTTTAATGACTTACTGTAGTAGATCACTATTATAAAATGGGAGATCATAGAATTTTGGTAGATTATATATTGTAAGAGCACCCATATTTTAACTATAGCATGTTTCAAACTGATGGTGTCTTTTAACCTAATTCAATTGAATACCTGAATACTTTTGCAAAACATTTTCAGAATATAATTTTAATCGCATGCCCTAGATATATAAGTATATTAAAAGGCAATATGATTTATAATATAAACCTTTTTATAATTTACACATCTAAAGTTATTGCATATATTTAGGACAAGTGCATATAAATATTTAGTAAGTTTAATCACATTAGCACAGCACGCTGGAAAGTAACTTTCATAATTTCAATTGAAAGTTAAGAAAAAGTATGGGAGATGAAATATAATAATTAGTACAAAAACTACAAATATTATAAAAATAAACTAGCATAGAAAACTAAGGATTAAATTTATTTTTGAATGGAAAATAAAAATCTTAAATCAGACTCTTACCAGTCCCATTTCATTTTAGCCACTGAACAAAAGGTTTAATTGAGAAAAAAATAAATGCCATACATAAATTTTTCGTTCAACAAAACCAATAATAATACAAGAAAATCATTTTAAACTTTGTAAAAATTATTGGAAAATAATAATAGCATAAAATTTACCTTATACGTTTAGAAGTTAAAAGATTATATTTTAAAGATTTCATTCACAAAGCTTGGAACTACTTCCTCTGAATAAGAGACAAGATCTTTAAACCCTAAAGCATGCCAAACCTAACAAAGGAAGGCCCTTATAAGTGGGCCAATATCTAATCAATAACTTTGGTATCATTTGCCCCAAAATACTTATGGGCATATTAGTTTAAAATATACATATACCTACAACAATAATTCCTTTAACAATTAAGAAATAACTATAATTATAACTTTATTTACACGAATATCCATTTCACACATAGTTATATGATAATAAACCTTATTTTTCAGAAACACGAAATAGACGAACAATAAATTTTCTTAAAATCCTAAAATGATACTAATAAAAAGGAATATAGAAAGCACCCATTGCAATTCAGATATTTAAATACAAGTGAAGCTGATCTATAATTGCATAAAGAAGTCAAATTTTGCATCTTCATAAAACAAAACTGTGTCCACATATTTAAGAAATATTTAACCTATAAATAATAAGCGTCTTCTAACGTTAGTCTGATGTTAATATCCAATTAATTACTCACTCTAAGAAGCATTTTATAAATCTTACATAAATGTAAAAATGTAGATGGTTTTATTTAAATAAAGGATTAACAATGTAAATTAAAATCATAGACACTTAAGAAAACGCTTTATTCTGTGGAAAAATTAAATGACCTTTCATACTAATTGCTAACCTAACTTAGTAATATCTACTTTCTTAAAAGTCACAAGTTTTGTTATGATACCACAATATTAGAAAGGTTTAAACTGATCACTTTTGAACGTTTGCAGTTGAAAAATTCAATCTGGAAAGTCTATTAATTAGCTCAACATTTAAAGATAAAATACAGAAATCACAGAGACCACAAAGATTTCACATGGATAAGATTTCTATATCACATAGTGCACAGTAGTGATGAGAAATCATCACTGACGTTATACAAAAGATGTAGCGCAAATGATTGAAACTATCACTCGCAAAGAAACTGACTAGATTAACAATGATTAGATCTATCAGTTGTTAGGAAAGTTAGCAATGTTCTGATTTATAAATTTCACAAATAAAATACACTTGGTCTAGTCCCACAACTTATATGTTCCAAGTGATGAAGTAAGGTATTAGTATGAGCTCTACGACCAAATAATATGATATTAAGAAAACTGACTCCAGAATAGAAAAGGAATAAAAATATTGAAGTTTTCTCTAAGTATTAAGCCTTCTATATTTGAATTTCACATATAAATAAGTGCAAAAGTTAATAATATATATCACTAATCAATTGTATAAATTATTTCTTATTCATTAATGGTCGGAGGTTTGTGAGAGGAGGGTAGGTGTTGTTAGTTGAGTGTTGATACCCCGACGCACCTAGAGGTAGGTAACTAAATTTATATTAATTATTTGTGGTCTAAAATACTGAATATATATATAATATTAATATATATATAATATATTATATATATATATATATATAATATATTATAATATATATAATATATATATATTATATTTATAAATATTAATATATTATTATATATATATTAATATATATATATTAATATATATATATATCCCTATATATATATAACCGTATATAAATGTAAATATATAAATATTTATATATAATATAATAATATATATATATAATATAATTAATATATAAGATGTATTAATATAATATTTATTAATTAAATATTATATTATTATAATATAATACTTAATATATTATAATTAATAATAATATTATTTTATAAGTAGATAAGGGGTGGTGTGGTAACTAATAAGATAGGATCTAACTAAAACGAATTAAAAAAATGATGACAATTCCAGATGAATTACGTTTATATCAAATATAGAATGCGAGCCTGTTTCATCAGGGTGTAATTTCCTCACGCAATCAGCAATTCATCAGATCTTATAGTAATATCCAAATATTATTATAAGAATTTCTACGCCTTGTCACTCACAATGATTCTGAGCAAATCACACGAAATATCCTCAGCAGGAATCGATTACTCTATGATAATTATTTACTGTATTAGTACAGAATATATCAACAAATTTCTTCTCTTATCGATCTTCCCAAATGCTCTACTTCTCTATTCACAGATTTATAAACTGGTCTTCACAGATATCAATCTGAGACAGAGTTAAAATTTGAAATATGCATAATGGGTAATGGTTTGTCGATCATATTATGTTGTCGGACCAGTAGAACCGATTTGAGAAGGTTTTAAGATAATACTAAGAATTATAGGTAGTTTTGGATATACTATTACAGGTAATGGATCCACAGACGAAAAGTACATCAAGTAAGTATGCCTAGCATAGGAGTAACTCGAAAGGAAGGATGAAGAAGGAATTAGAAGAAGTCGGAGACTGAGAGCACTCAGGTTTCGGTGCACTGAACCGATGTCGATGCCTATGCTGGGAGGTGCAGGATGACTTGAAGATATTATACCATAACATTTACGAGCTTAATAATTCAAATATTGATGTAATGTATATACGTTATGAATCTGTAGAACTTGAGAATTGATAGTTTTCCAAGTTCTACGTAGGGTGTCTGTGCCTGTGACTGCTGCATAAATATGAATCTTAGACCAGAACATTTAATTATATTATATATGACCCTTTTAATATCTCCGTTTATGTCTAAACTTTTGTCTTCACCTATACCTAAACACGACTTAATATTTTCTACGTTTACCAGTAGTTTATACATATTTACATTAAACACTAGAGCATATTAATTAAGCGTTCTCTTCTTCTCTCTTCTTCTTCTCTCTCTCTCTCTCTCTCCTCTCTCTTCCTCTCTCTCTCATTCTTCTCTCTCTCTCTTTCTATCATGATACATTTAACTCTCTAGGTCAGATTTTAACTAACGTTACCATTGAATAGCGCTATATGACAAGGATCTAATATGCACAAGGCGTTCTGACTAACTATGTGATAGGTCTTTAATATTTCTATAATAATCGGTTTACTAAATAATTTAAACGGTACAACTTATTATTTTAGCGTCATTTACTATCATATATGTTTTACACTAAATCAGCTCGCAAACCAATGTTTTATATCTCTAAATGTTCAATCAAAGGTCTTATCACTCAAGGCTATCAATGAAGAACTGTTATTTTTAAGGAACGATTGGCGATGTGGTGCTTGTTTATTTAAGTCATCACGTGGTTACGGGCGAATATACATTGATAATCGAAAATAGTTGTAGATAAGGCCCTGATATATATGCATGGGTCAAGTTGGACATATAAAAGTTAGCAATATTTCATTAATCATAACTCTATAAATTGTTATAATAACATATTGAGCTTCAGTCTATCAAAATCAGTTATCTGGCAAATCATGTGTAATGATATAAACTAACTAATAGAATTCAATGTAGGATGAGATTTGGATTATTAATGTTAATTTCAATAGTATCGAAATATTTATTTAAAATATTTATTTAAAAACATACACATAAATAATTAATTAAAATGATTTGAATGAAATTCGAAGATAATTATCTCTACAGAAAGAGGCTACAGACATCACTTTACAGAAATAAACGTCAATTGTGCACATGTATTCTTTAATGCAGCGCATAAAGCCCGCTTTAGTTCATTTAGTAATGACAAAAGAAATGTAAAATATACTCTAAATAACAAATGAAAATAATTCTTTTCCATCTATTCCAACGTATATATAGTTACTTGATCACATCCTATGATTGAAAAGAGATTTACATTACACCTTATTCTGTGTTATTCTTATAGCGATACGTCTTATCACAAAGAGATCTGTAAAAAAGTGATAATTAGATATTGTTATCCACATAAAAAATTTAGGGGGCTCGAGCCGACGGGGGACAGACGGGGGGACCGTTTTCAATACCCCGTAGGGGAGGGGCGGAGGAACCCCGCGACACCCAAATACCAAAGAGCGGGGTTCTCGGACCTAGTACACCTCGCTCCTCTCTGGAGGACATTAGGGGGAAATCCGTACACAGTGTACGATCCTTCGGAGAGGACCGAGAGGCACTCCAGTATCCTAGCCATCTTTTCGTTCGTTTGTTAGCCTCTGGGTTAGTCCTCCTCTAGATCTACAAACAATACACCAAAAAAATTTAAATGACGGGAGGGTAATAAGTGTAATAGGTACCTGGAATGAGATCCGGAAGTTCTTATTTGAGAATCTAGTTGTCCCGTCACCCAAATACGATCCACCACTATTTTGACTGTATCTGTTTAGGATAATCATATTACTCACGAAATAAGTGATCAGTCATAAAAAAAAATAAAATAAATAATTCAAAACGGATGAGCTCACAGTATAGTGACCCTAGTCGGGAACGATGCTCGACTACTCATCGCACGTGAAATGATCCCCGCGAACCTAGCTATCTCTGATCCTTTTTCTTGACTGCGACTTTCTATTGAGCTTCGGGTGTATAACTGACGTTCTTCACCGCACTTGACACTGTTACAGACCTCTGTCCTATAGGCCACTATCACAACTTTTGACCTTCCTACACTCTGATCTCCTTCGCGACCACTTTGATGCTCGAATTTTTACGTCACTGACCTGGACTTATACTTGGCTCTGTCTGGACTTCATATTTGTGACTTCATCTCGTTATTGCGTCTCTTGCCTTCATCTTTCAGCAGCCATAAGGCACTCTTGATCTACACTATGAGGATCATTTTGGCCCAAATTTAATACAATCCTTAATTTACCGGCTTGTTCCTTCTTTATGGAGATACAAGGTCGTAGTCATACTGTTATCGTAAAAAGAACTAACCGCTAAATATTTTTTGAGACCAACTTATAATGTGGTGGAGAACCCTCTTAAATCTTTTTCATATTGAGACCTAACTAATTTGAGCAACGCTCTAATATATTTTCTGCTATGTAGAATCCTAATTCGGATTAGCATACTGGCTCCCATTTTGTCGGCAACCAACTAAATTTAGAGCACTGCTTTTCGATATATACAGCCAGGCGTACCAAACGGCTTGCGTCAGCATTCCACTCCGTTTGCGCTCTAAGATTTCCATCCTCCCCACTGTCTGCCCTTTCCTAACCACTTCTGCTTCATCCCGTGTACGTATTGCCCCCCTACCAAAAATTATATTTTGTCGAAATCGGGATGGCGTCAGTTGTGTCTCTGACTGCTCAGATTTTTGGCTACCCTTGCATTTCTGATCTAACTCGATGGGTCCATCACCTTCCTCCTGCCCATCCGCTTAAATATATATTTGGCTCAACACCCTGCAGTCTTACCATGGGTCCAAATTCTTGGGCCCTACGAATTCTGTCGAATATAAACCCTTTATGTGAACGAACCTGGTCAGAGACCACCTTTTTTTTGTTTTTTTTTAATTTTGTTAATGCGAACTATGAGGAACACCACTATTTAGAAATTCCAGCGTCATATTTAAATTGGTACCAAGGATAAATTTTCGATATCTCTCATAATAGGAGCTGACCGACCCTAAATAATCTATTTAGAATGTACTTAAAAAATTTGTTTGCAGCACCTGAAGATTTCGCGATTTTCTTAACCTTTGACATAATATAACCGGCATAAGGATTACATATTTTTTCGCCATCACGCCTCAAATTTTACTTGCTCCACTAAATCTGTGACCCACTAACGTATTAACATTATTTGTTATCCCTTAACCTTTGTAGCTAATATGTAGGGACCTACTCATCACTATCAACTTTGAACAACTAGCATCACATCATGTCGCGTAATAGCGCCGCTGCACACACATCAATACACACTAACACACATACACACATCACACACACACACAACACAATTATATCTACTGAAGTAGTGAGCCGCCTAATTGGACACCCCGCGTAGAGCGGCAACACAATTACAGCGGTCCACAACTTGGAGTGTCATGATCTATTTAACATCATGACGCTATTATGCAACACATTTTCCTGTAGTGCCCCCCAAGACGATTTTGGGGGGAAATATGAAAAATATTAAAAACCTCTTTGACGGGTGTTTTAACCTGTCCTCAATAATCTCAGACACTTATTTAATAGGCCTTAAAGAGAGAGCACTCTCTTCATGAGAGATGACGTACCTCGCAACCAATATTCTTTTTGGCTAACTTCTTCAATTTTCCTGGCTACCCTAATTAAAATATATAATTTGTGAGCAACTTTAATAACTTTTCATCTGGTGACACCAACACACCTGCCAAAATTTTCCTTGGCAACGTCCCTCACACATTTTAGCGGCTCCATATTCGACAGAGCGCCTAGCGGCACACGATGGGAGTAGAGCGTTAATTTCTGTCTTCATCGTATTCTGTTAGGCGACATTAGACTTTTTTTTATTGCATGTCTTAACCTGTGTTTGACTTCATGCCGATTAATTTCGTCGTCTGACCTTGTGCTGCACTATATTTTTTTGCCCCACTACCCTATTGGGTGGCGAGAGTGATGTCTGTAGCTGTTTTCAGCTAACCTCTGCATGGAGCGGTCCTCTTGAGTCAGTGTGCCGAACTCACGCCGTACAGAAGTACTAGGGATGTTCTACTTAGTGTTTCTATGAGTATAGATGAGTGCCCAGCGGTCGAGGGCCAGCGGAGCTCGCCCGAGATCGCAGTGCCAAGTGAGTTGTCTAATTCCCCGAGCTGCGAGAGGTGACGGCAATCGAGGGTGCGAACGTGAGTGCGCGGCAGCAATAATTTTGCCAAGAGCTTGAGTGCACAAGCCGCTGGACGGTTGGTTCAAATCTCCGCGATCCTCGCACTGTCTTAACACATCTGAAGTAGCCGCGTACCACTGATGATGACCCTGGGAGTTAGACCCATATATTTTTAGGGCTCACTAAGCTTTTCACTATGCCTCCAGGGCCTGAGCCTAGAATAAAAGCCACTAGATGCTTGAAAGGTGTCTATGCCCCCTCAGCTCCAGTATTATGAGTCATAACAGAGTGATTCGAGTTGCTGTCACCATCTTAGAGACTGTCATAGGTGGACATGCTTCGACTGATCGAATTAAGCTCACATTTTTTGGTACTGAATCACTGTCAACTCACTAGTGGCAACTCACACATTGGTACTACTCGCCATACACTTGGCGACACTCATACACTAGCCCAAATAACTTACAACTCACACGCACAGGTTACAACTCTTACAACTTACCAACGCATTCAGCCGCGGAAGCTGCTTCAACAATCTCTGCGATTTACCACTCCTAAAACTAAACCATCCAGAACTAAAATAGAACATCACTGAACTTATTACGGTGATTGGATGCCATCAAGCCTGTCTGTACCATTAATATATATATATAATATATCATATATATTTTCATATAATAGCCATATTCATATGATGGTCATCTTTGATGAATAGTCATTCATTGATACCACCTATATTAGAGATTTACATTATCTATATACTTTGATGACTCATATTTTGAGTCTATCACTCTAGATATACAAGCGCCCCTCTCAATTACCCGCAAAGTATGGAGGCAATCCTATATAATTATATATAGACACTACCGCATTCTCACGATGCGTTACACACTATAACGCTCAGACTATCGCGAAATGAAAAATATTTATAATATTATAATACTCTTATTTACTTGTGTTTGTAAAGTTTACATGTTTTACTTTCACTGCTTTTTTTTAATTAAAAGAACATTTCTGTCTAGAACTAACTTATAACACTGTCAGAATCATACGAGCAGAGAGAGTAAGGAGAGAAGAGAGAGAAAGAGAGCAGAGACACAGAGTAATATGAGAGAGAGAGAAGATTAGATAGTAGAATTTACGCTGAGAGAACTGAGAGAGAGAGAGATGTGAGTTGAACGAGAGAAATAAGTAGATAGCTAGAGATTTTTTTATTATTTTATTTTATAATTTTTGTTAGAAATGTCGATTCTTAAGTTTTGCCGCCCCAAATGCATAGGTATAATCCACTACCCACGGCTCCCTTAAAAGAATATGAACTCTGATATTATGAGACGATATGCAGATAGTTTTTTAGTTCTTTCTTAATTTCTAGGTTGGACTTAAGGGGTCCACAAGAAAGGAGAATTGCAACGAATTATCAACGTATATAAATTTATTCTATTACTATAACAGAGTAATAAGACTTAGTATTATCTCGGGATTTCGAATTATATATAATTCTCTATTGATATAGCAGTAAATTTAATTTAATGTAGAGATTTCAAGTACTTTATTCTCAAATCAAGAGAGTACGTGTACTCCTACAACATGCCATAAACGAATCCATTGAGGATTAGGAATCCACTTATCTTTCAGCCCTGACTAATCACTTTATTTAGGAATTCCGTTGATTATTTAATCAGAGCTCTGAGCTCTTAACTGCTGAGAACAGTCAGCAGGAAGGCTTATACCTTCATAATGATGTGTAATTCAAGGTGTTTGTTATTCTATTTAGCGTAAAAAATATGTTATTAACTATTGATGATTTTAACAGTAATTTCCTTTCGACACACTAGAACGTCTCTTTACCAACTGATAACGAGTTCTTATACTACAATATAATTTACCCTGTCTGTATCTTATCACTTAAGGTAAACGTCTGATTAATTATTGAGTAACAGCGAGATCTAACCAGCAGATTCATATTTATTATTTTAGGAAAACAGACTAAAACATCGTACCTATTATAAATATGCTAGTCGTGCATATGGAATTAGGTATGTGTTGTTTGAGTAAGTTTTTGTTTATATTAGGAACGGAATTAACACCTAGCTTGCGATTGGTCATATTAGTAAAGATATACCTATAGGTATAATATTGTATCGAAGCTTACAACACTGTCTCAGCAATTGGGTGGTGGAGCCGAGTATCAGGAGATCTACCTCTAACCTGCCATTATTTGTAGATATAAACATGCCAGAGTATTGAGTATACCTTCAAAGAGCTTTAAGAAATATAGAAAATAGTGTTTCAACTAAAATAGGTTGTTATAACTACTCCTCGATAAGCTTTTAGAATCAACATTTTAGTTCTAAGATTATCAAGTATCTTACGATTAGAACATTATCACAGAGTAAGCGTCCTTGTACGTGATACATATTTAACGCACTAACCAATATATATATAACCATATATAATATATATATATATATATATACTATATATATATTATATATATATTATTATATATATTATATATTTTCGCATAAACTAAATGAAAAAGTGAAATTAAATAAAATATTTTTAATATTAGTTCAAATATATTTATATATATATATAATATATAATATATATAATATATATTATATAATTATATCATATATTTATATATATATAATATATTATATAATTAGTAATATAATATATATATATTATGACACATATATTCGAAGTAAATCACAGAAACAAAGAAAATTAAATAAAATATTTTTAATATTAAGTCTCACTAAATCTAAACTAACATTCACATAATATATATATATATATATATATACACACACAAATATATATATTATATATATATAATATATATATATATATAATTATATATATATATTATAATATATTATATTATATTTCAGAAGTTTCTAAAATGAAAAAGTGAAATTATAAATATTTTTAATATTAAGTTCAAAATATATCTACACACATAATATATATTACTATACAACTATATCAATACTTATAAATATATATAAATATTACTATATATATTATAATATATAATTATTCGTCAAATATATATATATATAATATAAATATATATATATGTATATATATATATACATATTCTAAATATTGAAATTCTTATATTACTACAATACAACATTCTACTTTAATTAGTACATCTTATATATTACGATGTTAGTTATTCTAAAATGAAAAGTTAGAACTACTAAATATTTTAATCTTAAGTTCAATATAGTATAGATTACACTACATTTATACACTTTTATAAACAATGTACGGCTTATAATAGTGTCATCAAACTACACAATCACATTATATATTAACATTTAATCACATTATCAACTATATTATATCGTAATAGGTATATATCTAATACTTTATACTAATCACACTATATTATATCACTATAATTATATGATCATATAATTTTTCGAGTCAGTCTTTTTATCAATAAATGTACCATGAAAAAGAGCGCCAAAATACATAAAATATTTTTAATATAAGTTCAAATATATTATATTATATTATATTAAATATATATATAATATATATATATTTATAAATATAAAATATATAACTAATAAATATTTTTTTTATTATTATTATATATAAACACTTAATAATACTCACGTAATATAAAATTATATATTATATTATATTTACTTAATACAGAATTATATAACTTATTATTATTTTCAAAGCCCAAAATGATAAGAGTGAAAATTTATAAATATTTTTCTAAATTAAGTCAAATATAATAATATATAATATATATATATATTTATATATAATAATAAATATATATAATATATATATATATAATTAATTATATATATAATATTAATATATATTATTATATATATATATAAGTTAAATATTATATATAAAATATATATATATATATATTTATATATATATATTATATTATATATATATTATATATTATATATAGTTAACTATATATTATATATATATATATATATATATTCGAGTAACGTTCTAAATGAAAAAGTGAACATTATAAAATAATTTTTTTAATGATTAAGTTAATATATATATATATATATATATATATATATATATACTATATATATATATATATATATTATATATATAGATTATTCAAGTTCAAATATATTATATATTGATTTATACTTAACTCACAATTTATATATATATAATATATATATTATACTATTATATATTAATACTATATAATATATAATATAATACTATATATTTATAATTTATATATATTTCGAGTAAGTTTTAAATGAAAAAGTGAAATTAATAAAATATTTTAATATTACGTTCAATATATATATTATATATTATAATATATTTATGTATATATAATAACGATTAACTTATATATACATTATACTACTCACTAATTAATATATATATTTTTTCCGAGTAGATGTACTTAAAATGAAAGCGAATTAATAAAAATATTTTTTTAATATTAAGTTAATATATATATTATATATAGTTATTATACTATTATTATATTATATATATATATATAAATATATTACCAAATTTCTTAATCAATCATATTAATCATTACACAACTATAAAATATATTATCTCGAGTAGTTTAAAAATGAAAAAGTGAATTATAAATATTTTTAATATTAGTAAAATTATATAAGCATGATAGGAATGAAAGAGGTTTTGATGATAAATAGTTTATTATTTATTATTTATTTATAAGTAATTTAATTATCATCATTTTTTTATTTATAATATTCTACGTTATTTATTTTTATTATATTTATTTTATATTTTTTTTTTTATTTTTATAATAATTTATATTTATTTTATTTATTTACTTTATTTAATATTATCTTTATTTTTATTTTTATTTTTTTATCTTTTTTTTATATTAAATGTACTTTTATATATATATATATAATACTAAGAAATATAACACTATATACATATATATATATATAATCTTATATATATATATAATATATATATATATATAATATATAATATATCTAAAGCAGATTAGGAGAAAAGGTTGATGCTAAAGGATTATATTTACCTTAGTTAAAAATTTCCTGTAGTAGCTTAAAGGAAAAAATTCCTTACCGACACACAAACAGCCATAATTTGAATTATTTGAATAGTCTATTAAGTTTACTATATTTATAATAACATATATATATATATAGATATATAATATATTATATATAAATATATATATATTTATATATTTATATATATATATACTTATATACACATTAAACACAACACACAAGCAATTATATGTTGAACATAACACATAATAACGTAATAACATATATTATCCCGTTAAAAAAACATTTTATGTTTTAATTAAACTAGCAAACATCATTTTTCTTTTCTTTTTATTATAAATCATTAAAAACTAAATAAACCAAAATACTTGGAATTTATATGATACAAAGTTCTTCCTAAAAGATATCACTCATCCAATTAATAAATCAAACTCATCTTATTTCCCTTTTTGAAATTTCTATAGAATTTATATTAAAACTGTTATCACTTAATACTTTTTTGTTTAATAAATTTTAATAAATAATTCAAAATCGGTTTTTTAAAATAACTTTTACTTAATAAAATTTTTAATGAAATTTATAAAAACATATATTTATTATCTGTATCCTTTAAATGGGCAATAATACTACAAGTAACAAATCAGTTCAAAGGACATTATTAGTCGCAAAACTTTCCATGAACACACAGCTATTGCAATCCAGCGTTCGTTATTGGACCCGTTTTTAAGCTGAGACAATCATACATACGAACAGCCCCTTCTATCACTCAAGCTAATAGGCGCCAGGGTCTCGTTTTTTGTTTCACTACAATGTTAAGACTTAAAACTGCCTTACATCATCTTTAACCATATGGAGATTCTAAGCCGAGTTTACCACGTACAAAAGCTTAGAATAGAGAACAAAATTAAGTTCTCATCTCTGGCCTAACTTTACTAACTACACCTGTATTTTATTAAAATCATTCTAGTTTTGGAGGTTAAGAATATTAACAAACTTAGTGGCCACCTATGTATTAAATTTTACATTTTTATATTTTTTAATTTTTTCAACATTTTTTCCAGCGATGTTTACACTTATTACATGATAAAAATATAATTTCAAATTTTTAAATAAATTCGGGTTTTCTTTATTATTATTATTATTAATCCCTTATGTATTGACAATTTTTAAACCGAGTTTTAATCAGTGTTTTATTTTTGACTAATTTTCTTTTTGCAGTCACCGAAGAAAAACAGACAGACAATTTTCCCCGTACCTCGCCACCGCGTCTTACAGCATATCGCTTCGTGCTGCTTTTCGTGTCCGAAAACTGACTCTCTCCGTCTCTGTAAAATTGTGTTGAACATGAATACTTCAGGCTAAATTTAACGGATAATCCTTTTTTTTTGTTAACCCGGGGCGAATTTAAGCCTAAATATCCAGGTCAAAATATTTACTTTTCAAACATGACACTTTATATATTGTCACTTTCCGAATTAATTGTCTATTCTTGTAAAATGTGGTGAATAACTACGTTATAACGGCCTAAAGTTAAGGCCTAAATTTAGGATGACAGCTCTTTTTTTGTAGAACGGGCAATTTAATCCTAATACAATGTCAAAAAAGGTAATTCCTTATAGAGACAAGAATCATTGTTATTTATTATTTCTTTATAAATACTTATTTCAAACTGAAACATCGGGATCGGCCAACCAGCCTTTAAGCACGGTAAACAAGGATATATTGCGGTCCTACTAATGATGTGCTCCGGGGTAATCTTTTATCCCTATATGAACCTCGTATGGATTGGTTCTGACAACTCTCACTTTTTATCGTCTTTTGAAAATTAACTTTTGTTCTTTAAACTTTCTATTTGAGCAGGTGTGTGTTTAATTATCTTTTAGTTTAGACCCAAACTCATTTAAAATCATAGTCATTTTAGCTGTTAACCGGTGCCACAAGTGATCTGATTTGTATTAAAAGTGTTTATTTTTACTAAAAATAAAGAATTATTTATAATTAAATTAACTTACATTGAGAATAATTATTAATTTCCCTAAATAGAATAATAATTAAGTACAATGTCACTTAGTTCATTAAGCTAACATCCCGGGTTACCAGCATGTAGTCCCATCCTCTCCTAGAGAGCAGCCAACCCTTGCAGCCCGCTGGTGCGTCCGCGCTCTCGCCCGCGCGTACCCTCGCGCCAGCCGTAAAACCCGCCCGCCCGCGGGCCCCCGCAGGCGCATTGTAACCCCTTGCGCGAATTTTTCATTTTTTTTCTCTCTTCTTAACACTCAAGACACACACACGCACACATAACACACACACACAACACACACACATCACACTTACACTTATACCCCAGACTACGGCACACTCACTTACGACATATAACGGAACATTTAATTAAAACACTTTGAGTAACTTATTTTATTATTATACTTAGTGTTATTTACTTCATGCCTATTGTTATTATTATTTAGAACAACATACACACACACGCCAACAAGACACCCCACACACACACACACATACACACACACACATCACCTGTCTGTATAGAGTATAGATTTATTAAAACATTTTATTTTATTTATTATTATAACTTAGTGTTTTTACTTCATGCCTATTGTTATTAATGATTTAGAACACACATACACAAACAGGCACACATACACACACACATACCACACACACACACACAACTCACTTACCCATATAGCGTATAATTTATTTAACAACATTTTATTTTTATTTATTATTATAATCTTCAATTATTTACTTCATGCCTATTGTATTATTATTTAGAACACACCTGCACGCACTCACACTCAACACACACACACACACACACCTACCCACACACATACACATTTACACTACGCACACCTTTCCAACGCTAACCCCGATATTCTCTTGATTCCCTTCAACAACCTGGATGCCTCAGCTTTTGATCGCCCCTCAACTTGGATGTCTCAGTTTTTGATGCCTCAACTTGAATGCCCTCAGCTTGATGCCTGTCAACTTGATACTCGCTTTGAGCCTCACGCTTTGAAATTGCCTCAACTTTAATAACTTAGCTTTGGTAACCTCAGCTTTAGGCTCATCTTTTGATGGGCTTCACTCTTTGAATACCACCTAATGATGCTCAGATTATAAAGCACGTTACTACTTACCTTAGACACTTACACTTACATCTATTTTATACACTCTACACTATACGCTTCTTATCTCACCCTATCTACCACATACAACATAGACACTTCCGTTCACCAATAGACAACTTAAGCGACTGTCACCGCTCCACACACAACTATAGGTCCCATTTACCTCAGTATTATACAGGTATACATAATATTAGTCAGAGTATATATACGTATATATAATGATATAGATATATTAATATATATACTACACCATTATATATATGATATAAATATATATATAACTATATATAATAATATTATATATTTAATATAAATATATATATTATATACGTTTAATTGTACTAAAAGGTTTTACAATAAAGGAGCCAAATGTGGGCGCACAGCGGCGGTAGAGGGAACGCACGCATTATTTGGCGAACCTGCGGGCGCACGCGGCGGGCGGGTACGCGCGGCCCGGGACGGGGCTGGACGCACGCAGCGGTGCGGGGTTGGGCTGCCCTTTGCGGGTGGGACTATGCTGAGCCCTGGTGTTAGCTATGAACTAGTGAATAATTATTATCTATTCTAGGGAAATTAATAATTATTTCTCCTCAATGTAAGTATCTATTATAAATATGATATACACTTAGTACAAAATAAAACACTTTTAATACAAATCAGACAACTTGTGCACCGCTTAACAGCTAACAATCTGACTAATGATTTTCAAAATGAGTTTGGTTCTAAAAGATACATAAACACACACACGCTGCGTCAAATACAAGTTTAAGAGAACAATAGTAACTAAGCTTTTCAAAAGGAGAATAAAAACTTATATCCGCCGTAACCAATCAACATTCAAGTTTCTACATACCAGTTTTAAAACCAGCTTTTTAAATACACTCACTATAGAGAGAATATCTAGGAGGATTTAACCTCGACCAATCACAAGTAAGGACAACATTTCCTTTTTACTGCTTAAGGATCTTACCCGATCCAGCATGTTTCATTTGAGAGAGATATTTATTAAAAAACATAATTAACAAGATTCTTGTCTGATACGGGGATTACCACTTTTGTGACCTGTATTAGTATTTAAATTAGCCCGTAAAAAAAGAAGAAACGGCTTTATCCTAAATTTAGCCTAAAGTAGTTAGTTCAACTAACGTAGTTAATGCACCACATTTTACAGAAAAGGTCAAATTCTGAAATATATTTTTGACCTGGAATTATAGGCTTATATCGCCCCGGGTTACAAAAAGGGATTATCCTAAATTTAGACCTGCCTAAAGTAGTTATTTCACACATTTTACAGAGAGAAGGTTCCAGTTTCGTACTGTCTAAAAGGAGATGCGGGGTTGATGTGTGGCTTTCGCGGGTGGACAATAGGAAGTGGAAGAAATCGGTACAATAGATAGAGAAATAAAAAAAACTAAATAAAGAACAAGTAAAATTATTTCAAAACTTTGAAATATTTTTAGTTACATCGAGTGAATAATATAAATGATTAAGTGAATAATTCTGTTATGTGTTAACATAAAAACCTTCTAGAATGATTTTAATACAATACTATTCATGTTAGCAGAGAAGAACTATTTTGGCTTATTTGAGTACCTTAGTACATGGTTAAAATGATGATGTCACTAAAACGCAGTAAAGTCATAGAAACAATAACGGTGGCATAGCTTGAATTGTAGAGGGTGCTAGGGGCTGTCCTTACTGATTTTCTGTAATTGTATTGCTTGATTAAAGAGTAAGTAAAATATTTGTTTTTTAATAAAATTTCAATATAAATTTAGTAGAGAAAGCCTAAGCTTAATAGAATACGTTCGATAGTTATAAAATTTATCAAACAAAATAACAGTTAAATAAAACTTCTTTGTTCAAAGTACTAATGAAATTGAATTTACTTCATAAGAAAGTCCTTTTACATGAAACTAGCGGTGAATATTTGCGCCTGCGGGCGCACGGCGGTCCGCGCGCGGGTACGCTGGCGGGCGGACGCGGCGCGAACGACGCACCAGCCGGAGCGGTGGCTGCCCTTGCGGGTGGGGACTCATAAGTGAGCCCCTGCGTAGTTTAGCTTATGTAACTAGTCCGAAGTCAATTATTATCTATTCAATAGGCGAATTAACAATAAATATTAACTCAATAAGTAAGTATTATTATTAATACAATGATAATACACTTAGTAAAAATAAAACCACTTTTAAACAAATCAGATAACTGTTGCATCCGCTTAACAGCTTAAGTAATGACTATGATTTAAAAATGAGTTTGGGTCTAAAAGATATTAAATACACACACCCTGCTTCACATACAAAGTTTAAAGAAACAAAGTTAATTTTTCAAAAGACCGATAAATATAATTCTCGAGCAAATCACATACGAGTGTCATAAGTAGAGAAACGATTACCCCCGACAATCAAGTAAGGAAAACATTCCCTTTTTACACTAGACCCCTGTGTCTTCAAATGGATCTTACCTTCATACCGATCTCATGTCATGTTTCAAGTTTGAAATATATTTAATAAAAATCAAAAAATAACATGATCTCTTGTCATAAAAACGGGAAATTACCAGAGATATGTCTATTGAAATGATGTTCTGAAGGCAAATTGTAATCTAAACGGAAGTGACATTTGAAAAATTAAGACTACCGCCGTACAAATTCAACGGGAGCGAGATGTTACGGCCTAAATTTAGGCCTAACGTAGTTATTCGCACCCATTTTATCCAAGAAATAAATTAGCCTGTGCGAAGAAACCATGGAATTAGGCTTAAATCGCCCCCGGGCTTACAACAAAGGAAATTATGCCTCAAAAAAATTTAAGACCCTCGAAGTAGTTATTTTCAGACACTTTTACCGAGCGAGGTCCCAGGTTTTCGTATCTGTAAGGAGGCGGGTTGTCGGTGTTCTCGTGATGGAGGATAAATGTACAAGAAGGTACAAAGAGATAAGAAGAAAACGGGAATGAAGTAATAACACATTAAAGCAAACTAACAATATAATTAACATCTGAGTAGAATAATAATATAAATAGTAAATAATATAAGTAGTTTTTAAAATAAAAACTTAGAATGATTTTATAAAATTATCGATAATCATTTTATATTTTCTACTCAGTGTGATCGAAGTATTTTGCTTATTTATTACGTCTATTAAAAAAACATGCGTTAGAGTAAAGATTGTATGATAAATGCAGTAAGATCAAATAGAGTAACAATAAATCGGTGGCAAGTACGCTTGCACTGTAGAGGAGTGCCAGGGCTGTCCTTATGAGATATACTTGGATATTTATGCTTTAAGCGTACGTAAAATAAATGTTATCTTAATAAAATTTTCATCTAATGTTAAAAAAAAGTTATTTTAAAATGAAAAGTTTTATAAAATTTATAAAACTACATATGTGAAAGCCACTAATAAATCTTCGTTCAAAGATAATCGATACATTATTATTATGAATGTTTTACGAAACTTTGAATATATTTAGTATCACTGCTGAATGAGTAAGAGAGAATGTTAACGTGTTGTAATAAAACAATAAAATGTTTTAAATAAATTATACGTTATAATGTGTTAAGTGAGTGCCTGCGCGTGTGTTTGTGTAATGAGTGTTCAGTGTTTGTGTGTGTAAAAATGTCTGTAGTGTGCTTGTTTGATTGAACATTTAGTGTTCATGTTCAAGTGTATTTTTGTGTGCTGAGTGATTCTAAAGTAAAATCTGCTGGTGAGTGTAAGTAAATCCTGTGTGAGTGTAAGTATTCTGTGGTGAGTGTAGTTTAAATGTAAGCTGTCTATGGACAATCGTAAGTGTCATACGTGAAGTGTTGGTATATTAAGCTATATAGATGAAAGTGTGTAATCATCGTGGTGTGCTGTGTTGACCGAGTGTGGTATAGAGTGCTAAAATGTAGTGTTCATGGTATAATCATGTAAGTGTCAAGGTGAATGTGTGTATAAGTGTCCTAGTGTGATTGTGTGTATAAGTGTGAGTGGGTGATGGTGGTTGTGTGGGTGTGTGTGGGTGTGTGTGTGTGTGTGGTGTGTGTGTGGTGTGTGTTTTTAGTGTTTCTTAAATAATAATAACAATAGCATGAAGTAAATAACACTAAGTATATAATAAAAATAAATAAAAATAAAATAAATAAACATAATAAAAATTAATAATAAAAATAGAATAAAAAATAAGAAATAAATAAATAATAAAGTATTAAAACAAATAAAACCCATAATGTTAGTAAAAAATATGAGTTAAAAGCAGTAAAGCAGAAAGTTAAAAAGTAATAAAGCAGAAAAGTTAAAGCAGTAAGCAGAAAGTTAAAGCAGAAACGGCAGAAAGTTAAAGGCATGTAAAAAATCGATCGTTAAGCAGTAAAAGCAGTAAACACAAAAGCATACTAAATCCTCCCTTGTGTTAGGTCACACCTCATTGATTTAACTGATTTAACATCCAACGGTATGTAATGTAAATGAATATGTGAGTTAAAGCAGTAACACATATGAGTTAAAGCAGTAAAATACATGAGTTAAAGCAAGTAAAACATATGAGTTAATAGCAGTATAAACATGATAGTTAAAGCAAGTTAAAACATGAGTTAATGCAAGTCAAGCAGTAATATAACAAAAAGCAAATACCTAAATCCCTAGGTGTTTAAGGTACACCTCTTATTTCGCTTATTAAAACCTAGAATTCTACGTGCTTGTTAAGGAGAGAGGTTTAATAAATTATGGAGTTAAAGCAGTAAACAAATACTAAGAGTTAAAATCAGTAATATACTTGACGTTTTTAGTAAGTCAATAAATAGCATTGAATAAAACCCATGCAGTAAAAGACAGTGACAACAAAAAGCATACTAACAAATTTCGGGCTCAAATTTACTTTGTTAAGTAAAGGACACACCGGTTTATGTGATTTACTGGATTTTAACATCGGCACTTATATAGGTATGTAATCCTTCGTTAATTGTTTTTAATAAATTTCGTACAGTTGGAGTAAAAAATAAAAGGAAAGAATGTCTTATAATCATCAGCTCACACTTGGTTTTTTTTTTTTTCTTACAGTACAATTTTTAAATATTTAATTAAATTAACAAAGAGTATTAAGTAAAAAGTATTAGGAATATAAAATAATGTTATATAAATATATGTGTTTAAATAATAGGGTCTCGTACTGAGTTACAAGTAATTTAGGTTTTTCCGGAAATCGTTTATCTAATAAAAAAAAATTGCTTATAGCGATTAAAACCGAAAATAAAAAACTGGAATGGACTCTTAGTTAAGTAATGTTACCTTATTTTTCATTCACCGAGCAGCGGCCGTTCGCAGCGCTGCGGAAGTGCGGCTGCCTCCATCGCTGTGCGGAAGGAGGACCGGAACATCAGCTTATGAATTACACTAGAGGTTAATGACAAAAGATACGTGCCATCAAAAAGTGAACATCTATCAACAAAATATAGGTGGTTATCAAAAGATGACTGTTCATCAAAATATGAAGCCATCATAGAATATCGGTCCTAACGAAATTGAGCTCGAGGGTGGGTGCGTGTAAGTGTAAGTGTACCTAGTGCGATGGTGAGTGATAGAGTGGTGATATGGGCTAACCGTGATAAGTGTTATGGCCAGTCGTAAATGGGGTGCTTAGGAGCGAGGTGGCTAATAAATCAAAGTCACTGAACTCATAGTAGGCACAGTCCCGGACCATCCTAAGGCAGGAGGGTAATATGTACATGATTACACGAATCGAATTCCTCAATCCTTTTACACCTAGGGGTAACCATATATAGGGCTATTCTAAGGTTCAATGGGGAGGCTTTGAAAAGGCTTGAAAAAAGTGGCAACCTCAGTTGGACACTTCAGGCACTATGTGGCACTAACTTGGCACTATGTGGCACTCACTTGGCACTCATTCTGGCGAGTTCTCGTCATCTTCTCACTTTACTTTCTCACTTGGCACTTCATACTGGCAACTTCCCATTTGGCAAATTTCACCCTTTGGCATCTACTTCTGGCCACCTCACGCTGGCACTTTCATCTAATACTCATTAGAACACAATAGAAATACATCCCTAGGACTCTCTTACGGTGAATTGGGAATCCACTTAAGAGCCATCAAGTCTAGCGTGGGTCAAAATTGACTCATGGTATATGGCAAGGTCAAGGCCGAATTATCATGGTCAAACAAGGTTAAGTCATCATCAAAAAAGTGGCTAAGTCCCTAAAGGAAGGACATAAAAATTACCGCCTGGGTTCTAAACATTGATCCCATGGACTGACCAATAGGTTGGCAGTGTGTTTGTACGTGAGTACTCTAACAGTGTAATGCTAAGTGCTCCTATGGGTGAATATGCTCTGTGTCATACGTGAATGTGTTTGCTTATCAAGTGTCATATTGTGGAATCAGTCTGCACTAAGTGTTATAGTGTGTGTTCTAGTTGTGCTGTGTGTCGTGTCGTCGTGTCGTTGTGCGCTACCGCGCAGTGTGTAGGTTGTTCAATGTTAGTTGGTAGGTCCTATACATGCGTCCAATGTTCAGCCGACTGAAATATCTCTCTCGTGAGGGTGGGGCCACTGAAGTGGGCCATAAAAATGGCGTGGCAAAAAATGACCCATGGTATAGCTTTTTAGTGCAAGGTTAAGTGCCGAAATATCCATACGGTCAAAAACAACGCGTTTTAAAACATCTAAAAAAATAGGGCCTCTATATGCCCCTAAAGGTCAGATTCAGAAATTATCTCCTTCTTTTCGGTGGGGGCCAAAATTGACCCATGGAAAACCAAAGGGTTGGGTCGAAAGATTAGGGTGGGTCAAAATTGACCCATGGAAGACCAAAGGGTAGGCAAAAATTACCTGGGCCAAAAATTGAACCCATGGACCAGACCCTAAAGGAAGGACAAAAAATTCCTGTGGGTCAAAATTGACCCATGATACCAAAGGGTAGCCAAAAAATTAACTGTGGGCCAAAATATCGACCCACGGGAAAGATCAAACCAGGGTGCCAAAAATTACCAGTGGGCAAAAAGTTGACCCATGTCGAAAAATTAGGGGGCAATCGTACAACCGCGTTGCTGACGCAGCAAACCGTTTGGCGCACCTTCTTCGAAGGGTGCCAAAAATTACGGTGCCTGAAAAAATTGGGGTTTGCAAAAATTAGGGTTCTCAAAAAATTAGGGTTCCACAGAAAAATTAGCGGTTCTCAAAAAGATTAGGGGTTCTCAAAAAATTTTGGGAAAAAAATTTGTTAAAGATGAGACAAAAATTTGGCAAAAATGACCCATGGCAGACCAAAGGGTTTGGTCGAAAAAAGGTCAAGGCCAAAAAGGTGAAGGTCAAAAAGTCAAGGCAGGTAAAAACAGGTCAGTGTAAAAAATCGAGTCAAAAAAAGGTCGCGGTCAGAAAGGTCAAAAAGGTCAAGGCAAAAAGGTCAAGGTCAAGTAAAAATTCGAGCTTCAACAAAAGTCGCCGGGTCAGACAAAGGTCAAAAAATATGGTCGCGGTCATTTCCATGCGGAATCCCCTTCTACTTACTGGAGTCGTAAGAAACATACACATGGTCCATTATATATATATATTATAATATATTATATTATATAATATATTAATATATATAATATATATATATATATATATATATATATATATTTATATATATATATTATATATATATATATTATAATAATATAATAATAATATATATTATAGTACTATATATATTTTAAACCAGTTAGGTTTTACGACTTCGTCAGTTTTTGATATTTTTTTGTTTTGTTTTTTATATAATTCCGAGTAGTATTCCCTCCATCTATTTAAGTGGTGAGAACAGATTCAAAAAATATATAGGACCTGTACGTTTACGACTCCGTCAGTTTTAATTTTTTTAATTCTTTTTTTTTTATAACTAAAGGAATACCCAAGGGTAAACCGCTAAGATGGCAGGAGTACCGGGTCTCTCGGCTTCCCGGGGTACGACGGGGAGGACTATTTCCCCCCCTCCGGGGAAGGGTCTCGGAACCCCGCTCTTTGGTATGGTGTCGCGGGGTTCCTCCGCCCCTCCCCTATGGGATATGGAAACGTCCCCCCCTCTGTCCCCCGTCGGCTCGAGCCCACTGAATATTTTTTATTATTATTATTATTTGTTTTACGTTTTTGTAATGGCTTTTTAATACTGAATTCCAAATATAATTTGGGTTCTTTCTGTAAGTGTCATTACTTTTCGAGATATTTCATATTTTGAATTTTTTTTTTTTTTTTTTTTTTTTTACATTTTTGTAATTAAGCTTATATGATGCACTTCCAATATCTAAATTGGTTTTTTTAATAGACACCATTGATAGTTCAAGTAAATCCAGATTTTCTCTTTTTTATATATAAATATGACTTTTAAAAACATTTAAAATATTCAAAAAAGCACTGAGTCCCGTTCACCACATTAAATTCATTATTAGTATTATATACTAGCAATGATGTTAAAATAAAAAAATCTAAACTGACGGAGTCGTAAGGCAACATAAACAGGGCTCTTTATAATGATAATATATATATCATATTTATATATATATTAATATATATATATACTGTATAATATATATATATAAGTACCAAATGTAACATAGTTTAGCATTTTATATAAAGATTATGTAAATTATTTAGTTTGAAATGCATAATATAAAATTTAGATTCATATATATATTATATATATAACTATATATATATAAAATAATATATTATATATAGGTTATATATATTATATAATACTCTTATATATATATATATATATATTTATATATATCCACAGAATAGTATACTACTTATATAACCTATATAGCATCATTATTTACTATTACAAGGTATATTACTATAATAGTAATAGTATGTATATATATTGTAAGTATTTCAAGCAATGATGCTAATGGATGTAAATTATAATAGATGCCTTTTAAAGGTTTTGCTATTATAATTAATAATATAATATATATATACTATATATATATATAATATATATATTATAATATAATATAATATATATATATACTATATAATAATAATATATATAATATATATAATTATATATAACTATATATATTTATTACATAGACTATATGTAGGCTCACACACTCCGTCCACCCTAATTTAGTGAACATTGTGAGCAGGATACCATACCCTATTATTATATACTGTTATTTATATATATTATATATATATACGAGCTTAAGTATATATACTCCTATATATAATTGTGATCTACCATACAATACAGTAAACGAGTCTATACACACAAATCAGCACTCTACAACATACATAAATAAATAGAAAATTTAAAAATTTAAATAAAGAAAAATATATCATACAATATAGAAATTATTACAATTATTAATACAAGCACTATTACTATTATTATTACTACTATCATCATCACCATTATCACTATCATCACTATTATTATCATTACTATATATATTATATATATATATATATTATAAATATATATATATATAATATATTATATCTATAATAATATATAATACTATATATATATATATAATATATAATATTATATATATTATTAATATATAATATAAATATATCATATATATATATATATATATATATATATTAATATATATATATATAGTATATAATATATATATATGGTTTATTCTATTTCTCATTTATATTATATATATATATATATATATATGATATAGTATATTTTAAAATACAAACTACTGCTTAATATATTTCTTAGCTATAATTACTATATACTATTAATACATATACTATATATAATCAGTAATCAAATATATTATATCTATATCTACTGTATAATATATAAATATCTTTCATATATATATATATATTATATATATATATATATTGGATCATAATATATAAATTATATCTACCGTTATATATATATTCTGTAAATAATTCAATAAATATATATACTACTTAATAATATATCACACATGATAATATATTTAATACTTAAATACTATATATCAAAACGGATAGAAGATTTTTTTAATGCTCACAATATGTAACTAGAGAACGGCAACACTTACAGTAAAACAAATTATATTATTTTGGATTATCAGAAATCCGGAAAATTGAATTCTTTTTTTTTTCATGCGAGGAGACTTTTTAGAAAGTCTTTTTTATTTGGACCCATTTTTAGAGGGAGTCTCGAGCCCATGGGGGACCAGAGGGAGGGACGAAGTCCCCCCCACCCGTCCACCTAGGAGGCGAGAGACCTCGCACGTGATAATCTATGCGGCTCTACTTTAGGGTGGTTCGTACTAAGTTTTAAATCATAAAATGACTATATATATATATTTATATTAATATAAATTATTAAAGTATATACTACTACATATATATATATATAGGCATATATATATTATACGCTAAATATAAGATATACGGTGGTCACTATATCCTATATATATATCAATTAATACAGTTGAATAATATTACTTATTAATTTATATGTATATATATACTAGATATATGTTTACTAATAAAATACATGTATTATATATATAATATATATATATTATAATATAGTAGGTATATATCATCGTTCCAACCTCAAAATACTATGATACTATATGTTGGCGTTTAAAAATATAAGATACTATATTTTTGAAATCATATATAATGTCAACACTTAAATTATGTTAAGTAGCACCAAAATAATTAATTTATATTGTTATAATAAATTTAACATTTTCTATTAGTACTAAATTTTGTAATAACCCTACGTATTGTAAAAACCAAGTAATTTCTTTTTTTATTAAGTAATTAAATGTATTCTTTTTAACTCAATAAATAACATTTTTTCATCCTTAAAAAAAGAGATTAATCACTAATTTAATTCAGTTCCTCTTGTGATCGTAGCGATCCCTCATTACTCTCTTTTATACCAATACTAATTCGTAAAATAAAATTGGGAAAGTCAACTGTGAACAGGCATATTACTGAACATCTTTACCCTCAAAAACTTCTGAGTCCAATACTGCGCCATCATCATCAACTTCATGTTGGTTTAGTGTAGCTAGGTGGAATAAAAACGGTTTATTGTTAACAATGATGTCTGCTTTCGAAGGCTTTGACTAATATATAATATATATACTAATCACTTTCAAAATATTTGCATATTATATGATATATAATTATATATTATATTATATATATATAATTATCTTTATCTATATATCATATATATATATATATAACAATACACTCTAATATATATATAATACTATCTAATACTATCTCCTACTATATACTTATATATTATATATATAATATATTAAATATATGATAGTCATTATAGAATTACCTAAAGATAATAGATATATACAGACGATGTATGAATGAATATGAAAAGAATATATATATTTATTTATATATTATATTATATAAAATATAGTCTAAAGGTTTATAATATGATCAATTTTAAGATCGTATATATATGTGTTATAATCTTACATATAATTATTTAATCTCTCACACTCTATTAATTCCAGTGGCGAGTAACCTGGAAAATACACTTGGGTAAGGCCAGAGTTTATTATACTATATATAATAATAAATAAAAATACTTCTCACTATAACTTACCCCGGTCGGTTCATAATATATATATATATAGGTAATCACATTGATCGTAATTAATACTATTAGTATTATTATTATATATCATGTTGTATGAAAAAATATTACAGCTAGCGAATTATATATCTAAGGCTGTCAATAATTATATATTATATATCATCATAACGAAAAACATCGGAAAACGACTTATGTGTTAATAACTTGATCAATGGCGTACCTCCTATTTATTTGTATGAAAAGCTTGTTTTAACAATTATTCATATGAAGTAGACTAATTTTTAAAGGGAAAAACATGCTCAAATGAGTAATCTTCTTAGAGCCGTACTATTTTCTATAATAAAGTGAGAAGCTGTGGAGTAGATTTATAGATTAAGTTTGTTAAAAGAGAGTCAGTTTAATATGTGCAATCTTTTTAAATAATAAATAACTACACCATTTGGCATTATGCATTACTTCAATTATTTTATGTATATAAGGCTAAATATCACTCGACACTCGACAGTATATAGTAAATAAAAATATAATCATATTTCAGAAATATTCAACACATAAGGTGTAAGAAATTACAAAAATAGCAAACTTGCCCATCAGCTCAGTCCCAAACAGCCCATCGAACATCTATTTAGTCAAGTAAACTTTTTTATAAAACCAAAACAAGGTAAACTGCAGTATTGCACTAAGAAATATAATTTCGATTATACTTATGTGTAAGACGAAAAAAAAAAAAAACAGGACTGATTCATGTCGATCGTTCCGTAGCATAGAATTTTTACCTTGTTAAGATCAGAGTACGGAGGGAGAATTTCTAAAATGAATTCAATTATTATGTAAATACTTAC